>WBMZ01003681.1:0-45227 GCA_013400975.1 Atrichornis clamosus
GGGGCGCCGGGACCGCCCCGCCGTGCGGGGAAGGCGCGCGGAGGGCGCGGGGAAGGGGCCGCGGGCGCGGGACCCCCCGGGCTGGTAGCGCCTGCCTCCTCTCAGTGCCCCGCGCTGGGCTCGCTCGCCCGCTCGGCCCCGTTACCGGGTGCCCGCCGGGTGGGTAACGGCGGTTACCGAGCCCCAGCCCGCGCTCTGCGCTCACCTGCCCCCAGAGCAGCGCTGGTGACTCCTCGAACTTTACTCTCTGCAAAGACTGGGGAGGGGGGGAAAAAACCTCAAAAAGTTTAGCGGTCGTTTTATTCAGAAACCTCGGGGGGGAAAAAAAACAACCCCAGCATTGAAATTTGCCATGGCCTTGGGAACCTTCGTTAATTTCATGCGGGTTTTGTTTTTTCCAGGATGTATCATTCTAGCTCTTCTCTCCCTCTCCGCAAAGGCAAAATACTCCCAGTTTGTTTTGTAACTGCTCCCTGCACTCTCACACTCAGTTGTAGTCCACATTACAGTTCGTTTTATGGACAAAGTTCCCTGTGCAAGGCAGATTATACCTTAACCTATCCATGCTACAACGACACTTTCTGCTTTCTAGAAATGTGAACAAATAGAAATTTTATTTTCCAAAGCTTAAATCTTAGAGCCGAAGGAGTTGTGTTTATTATCACAGAGAAAACTACGCATGGGAGTGTCTTTCAAGGGCAGACTGAGGCAGAGGAGAGCCTGGGGCTCCAGGCAGGACCTCATAGATCTGGAAAGGCATAAATGCCAACATAGCTGGGAGGTGTCAGGTGAGAACACAAGAGCAAGATGACTAAAGTTCTCCACAGAGGAAGCACAAGCTTCTCTGGTTCTCTGGAAGTCCTTATGTGTCCCCAAAGAGAGAACAAGGCAATTTTCTCATGTTAAGGGGAAGTTTAAAGGGGATTAACAACAACAAAAAAAAATGGCCAGTGTCCAGCAAAGGGCAGGGCCAGGGCAGTCCTGGTTCCCACAGTAAATGCTCCCTGTGCCCCAGTTTCTGGTGCTTCGGGTCTGATTTTCAGGAGCACTGAGCATTCAGGCCTCCCACTGATTTAATCTGGAACTGCAGAGCCTCTGCCCCTCTGATGAATCAGGCCAAAGGCACCACACTGAACAGGTCACACAGTTAGAGAAGGTTGTCCTAGAAGTTTACTAAAAGCAACACTTTTTTTTCTCCCCCCTTCAGTGTTATAATAGAACAGAAATAGCCTAAAGAGCTCCAATAGATGGAAGAGGACTTTTGATTAAAAAATAAATTCTGACTCACAATTCAGTTTGCTGGATGTAATAAAAAAAGTCCATGAATATGAATAGTGCTGGAAAGAATGGAGTGGAGATGAAGGGAGGTTAGAAGGAAAGGCAGTGAAAGGGCTGAGCTGATTTACCTACTTGCCTCTAATGTCTGTCAGGAAAATTCTCTGGTTTAGCTGTAGCGGTGATGAAAGAAAACAAGACCATTAGTGGACTCATGAAATTTTCCTGTGATGGATTCCTTGGAAAAATCCTGCTGGCTGACTGATATTTCTGAAGAATACTTTAAAATTGTACCTGTTAACAACAAAATGGTGGGAAAACTGCAGCTGAATAGAGCTAAGTAGGGAAGTAAAGATTCTTTTTTCCCCCCCTCCACCCCTTCTAAGTAAAAATTATCAGTGAGAACATGGAATGCCATCTAAATTGTACATCTCTGTGGAGACAGGCAATATATCGGAACAAGCCTTCTCCAAGCATTCAGACACAATTCCTACCTTTTTGGGGAAATGAGGAACTAACATCCTTGACTTCTTCCCAACTGATCTTGTACTGGAAGTACCCACAGGGGTTGCAAAAAACACAAAATTGTCAAAAAGACTATGCACGGGTAGGACAGTTCTTCATCAAGTACCTCAAACCACAGCACTCTAATTTTAGAATCAGACCTTCTCAAGCTTCCTTTATGACAGCTATTCTGGCCCTATAATCACATCACTGGTGGCTAAACATCTTGAACAAGGACAGAATTCGAAACACACAATATGATTAAAACCTACATTATCGCTGATGTAATATCCCAGAGCCTATTATTGTTCTGGGGCAGGAGGAAAGAATCTAATTAAACATTTATTTAATATTAAAATACAAACCAAAATATCAATGCTGGACAGTAATGCAACAATATGTCAACTGGCAAATACACATTTTTTCACCAAGAAAAATTCATTTATGTTCACAAATACATGAAATGTACACGAACAGAACACTGGCACGAAACCCAGTCTGGCACATGAAACCAGTAACTTCAGGGAAGGAGTTCCAGTCCTGGAGTGTCAGCTGGAGTCAAGTTGTTCACTGGGAGACAGGGAGGCTGCTGTCAGGTGAATCCTGGTACTCACAGTATCAAAACACTCCTCACTGTGGCTGCTGGGAGGCATCAGATAAATCAGAGCAGTATTTTCCTATCACAGCCAGCCAGCCAGCCATAGTGAAAGTATTGCTGAGTTCTGTCACAATGAAAATCATCCATGTTAAAGGTTTAAATTAAAAGGATTGACCATAGAACAAACAGCAGTTCTCTTTAACACAGGTAACTCATGTTGCTTTTTGTATTAAAGTTCAAAATCTCCTCTTGGCTAATATTTACATCACACCAGAAATATTTATAAAATGGCAGAGGAAAACCAAGTGCAAAAGGGTAACACTATCATTTTCTGAAAACAAGCTGCCTTTGAGTTTCTTATTATAAATTGAATATCACTATTTAAAAATAATTAATATTTCTAAAAATATTACAATACAGGATAAACATTGACTTCTCAGGTGTAACAAAAATATGTTTAAAATAGAGGTGGCTGTTTGAAGTACAAAATATTGCTGTTTGTAAAGGGTAACATGGTTGCAAAACTACTTTTCAGGGTTTATAAAAATACAAAACAATTTGCATTTACTGAGTGCATTATTATATATTAGTGCAAAAAAAACCAAAAAGGGCATATTTGCAGTCAAGGGAGAATTGTCAAAGATTGGCAGAGGTTCGTAAAACATGAAATCTTTTCAGAGTCATTCGTATTAACCCCAAATCTCTGTTAATTCTTTCCAAGCGATCTTCCAGGGCTTCCTAAAAGGAAGAGTTAAAGAACAAAAAGCATTAATAATAAATCATAAAATCCTATGATCCTTCTAAAATTACGGAACTCCTATAATTCCTGTATTCCTGGTATCCTTTCTGAGGCATTAGGAGCATTCTGTTATCACCCAAAACCTACAGCCAGACCTACAAACCTGTCATATTATTTTTACGTACGTGTGTGTATTTGTTGGCTTTTTTATCATGTGACTTAAGAAACGCCTTGAGATAAACCTGACAAGAATTAAGACAGGCTGATAGTTAGGGAGACATATTTAGGAAACAGCTGATCACTGTAGTGAGGGGCAGTATTGATTTACTGGAATGCTTTTAATTTCAAGTTGATAAACTGATAACACACCCTGGGATTACAATTTAGGAAATGCTGAAGTTGAAGGCGTCACAGAGACCTCTACAAGACAACTTTTGAGATTCTTGTTTTTATTAAAAGAGTCTGCAAAGTTTACCACAGAAAGCATTTCCCTGTATTCCACCTAAACTACGTGTTTTTATCTTCTTACTTTCTTCATTTTACTTTCAAGGAGACAAAACCAAACAAAAACTAAACTTTGCAATTTCTCCTACAGCACAACATCCTCTCTGCAGCTTCAGGGATCTATTTCATAGTCACTGCATTTTGTTAATGGATTGCCTTTAGCTACCTCTCAGTGTTAGCACAAGAACAGACTATTCTTCCAGTAATTTGGCAAAATGCATCCCTTGTACAAAAACCAGAAGATACAGACAATATAAAACAGTAACATAAAAACCAAAAACAATATAAAAATTCCCACAGTAATCACACTTACTACCCAGAGGAGCTTTACACTATGTATTCTCAAATTATGGAAGAACAACTTAACAGTAACACATAGAAGCTTTTTCACCTGATTTAGTCTTGCTTGCAAGGTCATTCTTCCACCAGAACAAGGGATTCGACTCAGTGCAGCCTCAATCTAATAACAGAAAATACTTCAGCTGTAAATTAGTTCGAAGATACAATATGAGCCTTCCTCCTGCTCTTACAGAAAGAGAGGTGAGGTGTATGGATTACAGATACATGTAGAGTTTTGTTCTTTAACACCCTAACACTGTGCCAAGCCCCACCCACACTGTGTTTGGGTTACAGTGACTCTGCTTTAATGAAATTAGGGACAGAGAAGAACTGGAAGCAGAGCAGGGAAGGATAATGGCACATTCCTGATGTGACACTAAAATCATGCATGAATTTCAGCCACGCATTGCATGGATATATGGCTCCATCCCTCAGCTCTCATACAACAATTACATTTCGTCACAACTTGAAAACAAAAATAATCTTTGCCTGTTGCTTTTCTTGAGTCAGCTCATCAAAAAGCCTCTCTGTTTCAGCCAGAGTGGTAATCCTTGCTGTGTATTTGAAGTCTTCCTCACAAGGTGATTGCACTGCCTCGTATCTTGGGCTCCTCTCGTCCCAAGCTGCCGCTTTCTTCATTCCATTACTGATGGATTCAGCACAAGAGCTGTGTCTGACACCTGAATGCTGCCTTCCTATCGATAAAACAGGGGTCTTTTTATTTGTTTTGTAATTATCTGGGAAATGGTTACATAAGAGAGAAAAAGAAACTAATAACAGCACAAGCAGCATGATCTTGGCAGTCCATGAAACGAGGAGAGGGACGAGCAAAGCCTCAGTCACTTGCCTTAAACAGCTTCCCAGAAGAATGCCAAACATTTGTATGGGTCATCTTTCAAGTGATCTTTGTAACACAGCATATTTTTTGGTTAACAAACAGATTCCTGTATTGTACTGATTAGGAATTACTTTTACTGGTACATTTCTAAATATCACTATGCAGAGTAGTTGTCATGCAAACACCAGTCTAAATAAGCGCATCAATAAAAACAAAAGCAGAACATTGTGACAAAGATTAGAGAAGTGAGAGAAGATCAATCATTTTAAAAATCTGAAACAACTGGTTTTATTACTGTTACTCTTAAAGTGAGAGAAGATCAATCATTTTAAAAATCTGAAACAACTGGTTTTATTACTGTTACTCTTAAAGTGAGAGAAGATCAATCATTTTAAAAATCTGAAACAACTGGTTTTATTACTGTTACTCTTAAAGTGAGAGAAGATCAATCATTTTAAAAATCTGAAACAACTGGTTTTATTACTGTTACTCTTTGCTATCTGTAATGCAATGTTTAGCAACAGAATTTTATTAGTATGACTCAGTATGTACATCTTAATACAGACCCCACTAAGATATGCATTGTATAATCGAGTTAAGCACAGGAAAATATATTGCTTCTTTCTCAATTTAATTATTTTTCTTGTTCTGCTGTGTTTGTGCATGCACACAAATACATAAAAATAAAATACTATATGAACAGCATTTCTCTGTCTACAGGAGTAAGACAGGATTTAGAGGATTTTTTAAAGTTGGACTTCATAAAGAATCAGCTTTCTCGTTAAGCAGCTGCTACCACTGTGGAAAGAATTGTGGTACAAAAATAAAGAACAGTTTCCCTCCACTCTGACAGATTACCTTCTACATCATCTAGTGAGTGAAACTGGAGCCTTTTCCTTGGATTATTGTGCTGTAAAGTAGATGCAGCACCAGTTTCCAGGTCATCTAGAAGTATATCAAATCTACAGAGCAGAAAGCACACAGCAATCACTTGTTAGAAATCATGTCTCAAGAAATACATTATTTTCTACTTTTTCACCTTTTGCTTGAATAAACCCTTTTTTAACAAAACAATTTTTATCTCACAGACACTGCAAGTCTTCTAATTCCTGTCCAATCATTCTAGATTTTCCTTGCCAGATTTTAAAAAGTAAAACTTAGCTAGATATTCAGAAATCTTCACTTCATTCTCTAGGACATTTAATGAACAAGAAACAGCAGCATTAAGCCTACATAAACATCCTGCTGCTCTAATAATGATCAGAACACAACTGTATTCACCAGAGCCATACCTTGTCACTGTGTTTTCATTTTTGCTAAGCAAATGGCTAAATCCAGGAGAGAGGTTTTCTTTGGGAGATCGTTTTGGGCTGTATGTCACAGACACTGGTGCCAACATTATCTCTCTTCTTGCTGCAAAAGACAAAGTATGTTTATCTACCTTAAACTTCCCAGTGCAGTACCTCCCACTCATGTGCTTACAGCTTAAAAGAATGCTCTTCAAAGCTGTCTACATGTTTATCTAAATTAGATGAGAAGTGCATCACAACATGGAGAAATGAAAATAAACTTAGAACTCTCATATATCCTGTGATTATAGACATGGGGTTTTTTCAGACTGTCAGAATAATGCAGAAATCCTGTCTCTACTTTTCTTCTAGAGCAGCCTTTCATGATTTGATCCTACTTTTTGAGTAACACAAAGCAAAGCTGAGAAAAGCACTGACTGGGAGTGTTTGATTTCCTGTTTGCAGGAGGAAGGGACGATGACCTCTGGCCACAAGGGGAGCTGAACCGTTTTGGTCTGTGCTGGTCTTTCCCTTTCTCTGGAGATCGGTTTGCAACCAAAGAAGTTTCAACAAACCCAACAGTTTGACGTCGGTTTGATGTTTCTAGTTAAAAGAAAAAAAATTATATATTAATCAATCTGTTTCAATACAAGAACTCACAAATATTCTCCTGAACTCAGCTTTTGCTCCACTCAGTCTCCCTCCCATCAACATATTTGTGCTCAAGTCCCTCTTCCTACTCATGGAACAGCTTAACTCATGAAAAAGGATCTTGGCAGTGTGGGGGGGAGAAATGATGCTGAATAACACTGTTTCATAGAGAAACAGTGGAAATCAGGACAAAAGTATCTTTTGGGAAAGAAGGTTGGAGTACCTGCCTGAGGCCAAGAATACAAGCATTTAAGAAAGACTCAGTGTTTTCTCTAAATCATTGTTACAACAGCTCAGTGCAGTTCCACAGAACACACATCAGCTTCCTTTACCATGCTCATACAACACCATGAAAACTAAAATGGATGGACAGCCAGCCAGAGCTTTGTTAGGACTCCATTAACTGTTTATAAATACTGAGATATTCTTAGAAAAGAGGACATTAACTAGTCTCCAGCTTGAGACCTAACAGCAACCTTTGCCTTCCCTCTATTCTAAACAAGTCACTCAGCTTTCTAATTTTGAATTTTCTTAGGAGAACTCCGCAAGTTTGCATGCTGAACTGTTTTTCTCTCATCACTGCAGCCTGACTGACTCGAATGCTGAGAATACCAAAGCCAAAAGACATGCAAACAAAGAAAAGCCAGTAAAGACATGTTCAGGAATATAAAAATAAGAGTTACTAGCTGGTGCATCTTCTTTTTCTGTCTGTGTACCCCAATCTTTGAACACTTTTCCTTCTTCAAGTTCTTTAAAAGCTTTTATAATTGGTGCTTCTGACATCTCATTTTCTTTGTTTTCTATTGTGTTTGTTGAAGAATCTTCTTGTGAAGAGTCTTTTTCAGGAGGAGAATGGTGCCTTAAAGAACGTGAGGTGGAAGGAATAAAACAAGATCAAGTTTTAAATTTTATTTCATATATCCAAACACAAGTTGAATAAACAAAAACCTGGAGAAATTTAGTTTGAGATTTTCAGTAAGGAAGCTTTTAATTTCAGCCAAGAACCCCAGAGGTCCAAGAACAACCAGAGGGTTGTGTTACAGCCAATTCAGGAATCTGAAGTTGAACTGTGTGAGTTAAATTTGGTGACTTGACCTGTTCTTAGAACTAAATGTGTCTTGACAGAGGTTTAGAAACTTCTGAGTGAGAAGGCAAACTCCTAAATGACACCCTAAATTACTCCTGCAGCCTCTCACTGATGGAAAGCTGAAGCCAACGGCTACAGCTCACACTGAGCACCACAGAGCACACGATGCCCACACCCAGAGGAGGCTTGGGCACAAAAACAGAGAGCAGCACAGGATGGAGAGGAGGATTTCTGCTCCTTCCAGGAAGGTGCTGAAGGTTGCTGCTCTTTGTGTCATGGCAGGTGAGGCAAGGAAGAAAATGTTTTGTTTTTAAGGAATTGTACAGCACCTACAACATGGAGAAATTTTTTGAAAACTCTACTTAACAGGTGCAAAATCTAGAATGTGAATCTAGTCAATTATGAATAAAATTTTTGTAAGTGTTCCACTTTATTCTTTTTAGAAGTGTTCCACTTTCCATCATGGTGGATACTGAAGGAAACCAACTCACCTAGAAGGAACATAGGTTTCTTCTAACTTGTTATCTTTGGGGCTTTCCTGGCCCTCCAAAGGCTGGCCAGTGAAGATGGAATATTCAGCTCCTGGTATCAACCACTTTCGCCTGCTGACATCAGGAGTTCCCAACTTGCTGTGGGGATAAAAAGCTTCAAAATTATTAAAGGTTTTGGAGTTTGTTTTCTTTTTAAGAAAAACCTATGATTTATTCTAGTAAACAGAAACAAATATGCAATAAACTTGTAAATACTGTGGAAAAACCCCCTGCTTTTTAAAACATGTTTGTAAAGTAAAAATAAAATATTTGGAAAACAAAAATCCTATGTTGAGGTTTCAGTCTAAACTACACAATATGCTCAGTATGCACAGCTCCACAAAGATTTTCCTGTAATTTAATGCTGCTTACTCAGACCGAGGTTTGGGTTGCAAGTAGATCTCAACTAATTAAATGAAAACATTTGGTGGAGATTACTGCAGTAGTTCAGAGCATCTGATCCCAGCTTTCCTCTGGACACCAATTATTAAAAAATAAAAAAGAAAAAGCAAAAAACAAGAAAAAGTCAGCGTTGATGACCTGAGAGTAATAAATATTAACTAATGACCATCAATTAGTATATTATGATGTTGAAATAGCAAAAGAAAAAGTTATTTTTATACACAAAAAAGCAAATAATTAGGAAAAAAGGGTCTTGTTTACCCAAGCCATGAACTGTAAGTACTATTCTGTAAATCTATCCTGCTGGGCATTCAATTGAAATGAGGCTTTCCTTGAGCCTCTGAGATCAGTTAGGGACAGATTAACTTCTAAATCCACATTGGCTCTTATATCCCCCTTCCTGATGAACATGGCCAGCCATGTCCAGGTCTTCCTTTTTTCTGTTCGTTGTTAGGGGATCTGGTTCATAAATATTAAAAGGGCTCTAAAAAGAAATCTGTCCCTCTAATATATTAATACATAAATTACTTGCATCTTCATAATCATCAAAACTCAAATCTCCCCAAAATACTGCTGTTCCATACATCGAAGTGGAAATCCACAAATCCCATTAATTATCATTTTGGGCTTCACAGCATCAGTGCTGAACTGGGAGAGACACTGAACAAGCCATAACTAAGTAATGAAAACCAAAGGGGGAAAAAGCTTTTCCAGTCTTTAAAACATAAAAACCCCACAAAACAACCAAAAAACTGAACAAAACCAGAACACAGATTAACTTTAACTTCCTTAACGTAAGTTCCCAATTCAAACTAGAGTATTCATTCTAATTGAACATCCACTCTACTCTCAGGATACCTGGACAAACTATATTTAGAACCATAACAAGCAGGAATCAGTCTTTCAAATCAATAACACACAAAGAAAACCTCCAATGTCTAATTGGACTATTAGATTGTATTCCCAAGATCTTTGTGGAGCATGAGAATCCCTGTTCAGCTGAGCAATTCAGACCTACCAAACACTCATTTGGGAAGAGTAGGGACAGGCTGCCAAATCAGAGATGTATTAACCAAAGTATTTGTTTGGGTTTAATAATTTCTTGGCATGTGAAGTCTCTGGATGGTGTCCCATGTGTTTAATCCAGTTTACTCTATGGGCTGACCTCACCTTGATCCATTTTTAGCCAAAACATGTTAAAAGGTATTCCAAAACACATGACCTGTTTTCATTTTCGAATATTCACTTACTTGGCACAAGAGGTTCTCAATCGATTTTCCGTAATATGGCGAAGTTTCAGCATGTTTTCATGTTCCACCTGCTTGAGCTGAGCTTCAAGTTTTAAAATTGTCCTAAAAAAGATGCATTATGAGATGATTTAAATGGCATAAAAGATACATCATATTTCCTAAGAGTTTACTCATTTTTATTCAAGTAACCTGGATGAAGCAGAAGAACAAGAGCAACTGTTACATTTCTATGTATCTCTCTGTCTATCTAAATATGGATATAAATATATATTTGAATTTGAAGTTCAATAAATCAGAAAGACAGGACCAGGAGATACTGCTGTGAAAGCAGAGAAGTAGAAAAAAAATGCATATCCTAAATTAATGAGATTTTTAGTTTGTACAAACAACATAAAACAACATGAAATGCTTCATAAAATGTAATTACACTTGCAAGATCTACAGCCCTAGGAGTAGATGTTTAGGGCATAGCTTGTATTTCATATTGTTAAAGCAGTAATAAGTCTCACAGTTACCTTTTCAAATCAGAAATCTGCGTATTTGCATCAAGCAATTTGTTCTCAGTTGTGTTCAACGTATCCTACAAGGACACAGAGAAAAATGTAAGAAGTCCAGAAACTACAGAAGTGCATTTAAAAAAACCCAAAGTAACTCCACATCAGTCTTGAAAACAATACATTAAATACACCTTCCTATTTCAAAGGGTCCATTAAATTTGCTTTGACTTTGCATCATTTTTGCTGTCTATGACTGGAAAATAGCACATTCCAACTTCCTTCCTTTTCCCCCCAGGACTCTAAAGATGTAGTAGGAAGTTATCAATAAAGAAAAATATGGATCTTTCTGTTTGTGCTTTTTCCAAATCCTTAAGTTAATTCAGCTAATTCTATGGCACATTATCACATAGTTTGCATGTTTGTTTTTGTAATTAACCAGTGTGTGCCTACCTTTACTCTTTCATGTTCTTTTCCAAGGGACTCGTATTCTCCTAAAAGCTAAAACAAAAGAACGCACAAACCCACAGTGAGACCACAGACAATCAAGTGTTTTGTTGACTGCTGGAAAATCATCTCAACTGCTCGTCTAACACATGCAGAAGAACTACAGGGGATACAAAATGGACTTTAATAGTGTTTGTTAAGTTCTTTTTATCATCTTCTAATCGGAACAAGAAGTTATATACTGGATGAGAGGAGACAGAGCTACTTACAGAATGTCTTTCTAATTTTCAAATTATTTCTCTCTAAAGAAGCCCAATGAATGAACCAGTAAAACTCCTCAGTGACTTTAAAACGGACTTTGTATTTTGAAATTTCCATTGTAAAAAAAGAAGTTAAAGCATGAAGTAGCTATTCCAGCTAATACCCATTTTGCCGATCCATCTAAACATTCCATAAAGGTCTTCCTGAAGAATCAGAGGAACAATTCCTTTGATTCAGTTTAAAATCACACACGATGAACAGTTTTAGCAAGTTGTGATGAGGTATGAAAGATTTAGTCCATCTCCAACAAGCTTAAGAGAGGAAAAAATAGCTTTTGAAAATAATTTCATGTAGTATCTTCAAAAATAAGATTAACTAAGGGCACTTAAGAGTAATCAAATTCCTGACACAGACTTTGCAAGGGTTATCACATCAAGTACACACTCTGCTGCCTTAAATAATTGTTTTTAAATATCTCTGAGGTCCATAGTGTCCCCCAACACCCAGCCTAGTAAAGAGTCAGCTGAATAATTTCTGTTTTCTTAGTTGTTCATAGAAGACTTTGCAGTGCTAAACTCTTGAGTAGTTTCCACACCTGGGACTTGCGGTTGTGCAACTGCCAACACCATCGTCCACGTCCTTACTTACATTTTGAAACATTTTGTTTTCTTCCTTTAGCCTGGTATTGTTATTGTCAGATAACTTGTAGGCCTTTTCAAAGGCTTCCTCCAGCTCTTTAAGCCTGGATTTCAGGCGGCTGATGGTGTTATCCTTCTCCTTGTGAGTTGTGCGCATTTCCTCGATCCGTTCCTGCAGGACTTTGGAAGTGTTGCTGATGGCATAGAAACGCTCTCTCCAATCTGCCTGGAGGAGAGAAAACTCCATTTAAAACGTTTCCCTGGCAGGTTATCTATTTCAGTGCAAAGCATGATCTAAAATCATCTAAACAGAAAACAAGGGTACACCTGCACGTGAGCAAAACAAGATTTTTGCTCATTTCTGTGACTTATAAAGAAAGAAAATGAAGAGTAAAACCACCAAAGATGTGCTTATCTTATAGGACTTAAAATATCTAGAGGTGAGGCCTCTAATCCATCTGATTTACTTCCCAGCATAGAAAAACACCTAAAGGTGGGATTAGTCTCTGCAGGTGTCTAACTTTCATGACAAAGTGTCCAACTTTCCTGACAAAGTGTCCTGTTATTTGACTAATAAATGCAGCTACGCATTTATTTATGCACCAGCAAACGTGTCTGGCCTAGTCAGAAAGACTGCAAATATACCTAAAGAGAGAGTATTTTTGCCCCAGCATAGGTGAGATTTGGTTTTATCACAGCCCTAATAAGAAAGTAATTAAAACATAATGAATAAATTAAGAAAATTTAAAGAGAAACGTGATAAATACATCACAGTATTTCACTCCTAGACTTTGTTTGATCCCTGCTAACCTGGAAAAAAGTTCCTGAACTAAAGTGAAGATGATTCAAGTAAGATGTCCTAAGAAACTCAGCTAGGAAAAGTCACTGTGTAACATTGGCTGATGTCATATATTAAGAAAAAGGTTGAAAGGTTAAAATTAAAAAGAGAAAAACATGGAAACACAGATAAGCTTAATAATGAACAAGTTCATTCACTTACCCTTTTACTTAAAAAGCAACTTGATTTAAGAACATACACTTACCACTTGCTTTTCTAGCAGATTATTCTTATTTTCAAGGGCTTTTATGCGAGCATTTGCTTCATTCAGAGCTGCATCTAACTGGTCACACCTATTTAGAGCATACAGATTACACCAATCTCTTGAAATTTTCAAATAATATATCTACATTTTCCAGCCTTTTTTCCTTCCTCAAGCATCCCCATGAATTTTGGTGGCCAGCCTGAGACCTCCTCCCATAATCTTGGGCCACTGCAGTGTCTCTGCTCAGAAGGGCTGTGGTGCCCATGGGGGCTGAGCAGCAAACTGGGAACACAGAAATTTTGGGAAGTATTTCAGCTGTCTAAATTTGTCTAAATAGTATTTTGACTGGCAGTAATTATACTAAAATCACATCAGTGTTGTCTGTGTAGCAAACATCCAAGCTGTAGCTAATGAAATATACAGCTGGGGCACACAGACTCCAGTATGAAGTCACCAATGAATTCAAGACTGGTTCTGTATCACCTGTAGTTGACATGGAAGGTACAGCAGGAGGATGTTCACCAGTGTGACAGGAGAGCACGACCTTCCAACACAGATCATTCCATTACAAATTGTTTAGGGATACCTCTGCCTGCCAGCCATTCCTGAGGAGAGCTTGTACGGGCTCCAGTAAAAATCAGGTCAAACAAGAACTCTGGTCCCAACATCACATTTGCTGCCTAACGATAGTGTTAAATTGATCTTCACAGAATCATGGAATATTTTGGGTTGGAAGGGACCTTACAGCTCATCCAGTTGCAATCCCTCTGCCATGGACACCTTCCACCAGATGAGGTTGCTCAGAGCCCCATCCAACCCGGTCTTAACCAGGGAGGGGGCAGCCACAACTTAAATAACTGCATTAAATAATGCAAAATTTATATTTAAGAGGGAAACAGAAGTATCACAGATGCATGCAATCTTCAGAATTGAAGAGTGACATAAACTTTTCAAGATATTCTAAACAAGGTTACTCAATTTTTAAGATGTGAAGAACACCATGTGAAGAGAAAGACAAAAAGTAAGGACTAAGAGTACCTGTCAGCAAGACTTTGATTGATTTTCTCCAAGTCCTCAGAGGAAGCAGTTCTATGGCTTGACTCCAGCTGCTGTTTCAAGCTCTGTATCTCAGAGTCATAGTAAGCTCGTAGATCAGCAATGTGTCGAGCATGTTTTTCCCTCAAGTTCTGCCTAATCCTATTTTCAATATAAAAATTTAAAAGATTTCCAGCCGTCCACAGGACAATGCACTCCAAGATTCATTTGCACGTAATAAACTCAGCATATAAATGCCTCTTACAAAACTCTTTTTGCATTCAAGCTAAAGCAAAGAAAGCTTTGTCATCTAAGGCAGAAAAGCCTTCACATTAATAGAAATATATTATGATTATTATGTACAAATAATATATATAAACACAATACAAAGCTTTCCTTTTTTTACAAGCCCTCACACGTGGAATACACACCCTGTGCAAATCACTAAAGCTTCAACAGTGAATGGAGAATATTTATTTTTCCTAAGTACAGTAATTCTGTGCTTCTCACACCATTTGATTCTGAAGAGGAAAACATAACCCCCCCAGAACTTTGAAATTCTCTACCTAACTAAACTCCCTCACACAGCCTATGAAGGAAGGATGTATTTTTATTTTTACGTATAAAGAGAAGCAAATAGAACTTATATATTTTGTTTGGTTTACTATTATTGTTTCATTTCTTTCAGGAAAGTACCAACTCTATGACTTTTAAAAAAGAAAAAATTACTTACTTTGACATTACCACAGGATCTTCAACAGATGCCACTGAAAGACTATAATCTGGCAAACTGTTATCAGCACACTGAGTACCAGAAGATGGAGTTAGAGTCAGTGTTTCTTCCTCCTCAGTGTTGACTAAATTATCATTGTCAGCATCCCTATATGCCATTGGAAAGGGAGAACTGGTCCTGTTTTCACTTTGGAATGGGTGATTTCTCCAGAGGTCCAAGTGCACAGCTCTGCTGCTGGCAGGGTGTTTTGGAGAATCATCTAACTGAGATGAATTACTTGTCTGTGAAAAAGAGTCTGTGTCACAATGACTTGAAAATCCGGGCTCTGCCATAGAGTCTGGAGAAAAGGGAGTAGTGTCTTCAGGAATATGGAAAAAACAGCGTCCCTGGTTCTGCTGACCTGGTTTCATATGCAGGGTTGGATCCAATGTCAAGATCTAGGAGATAAGTTACAATGCTAAAAAAATTGTGCTTTAACTCCATTTACAAGAAAAAAAGTTATCTGAAGACACCAGTAAACCATACAACACACTGCAGGCATTATACTGAATATTGTTACAATCATTTGGTATTGACAAGTAAAATAAAGACACCTGTAACACTTAAATGACAATACAATTCCCAACAATTGCAACTTGAGTTTCTAAGTTTCCACTAATAAAGGACAAACCAATTTCTGCAGCTTCCTAGAAAACCTCTGAAATTTCAGTTATGCAAATGAAGGACTATGATGTCTGTTTGTGTGTTGAAACAGTAACTTTGCAGGGTTACAAAAGCACTTCAGGAATTATCTAAACAATACAGTCACACTGTAGCCATCATTACTGGATTATGTACAGGACTGAGAGCTGTATAAAAAAATAGATACAATAAAGAATCATTTCCACAACCTGTGCCTGTTCTGTTTCACGGGTGGAATGAACTTGTCCTGTGGGAAGTACTAAGAAGACCCTGCTCCTGCCACTGCAGTTCCACGTGCAGTTCATCAGCTGCAGCCTCAGCAGCAGCAGCAGATCCGTCCCTGCAGCATCCTCAAGGTTGTGCAGCGAAGGTGCTTCTCTGCTCAAGCTGTTCTTAGAGGTTCTTTCAAGCTGGATCCTTTCCCAAGCTGGTTCATCCCTCAGCTGCTCAGATTGCTGTTCCAGCATAACACTGGAGGTGGCAGCAGGGGCCAACCCATGCGAAACCAGCCTGTCTCCCAACATATCCTCAACTGAGATGTGAAGTAAAGAAATTAATGTTACCTCTGGTGGGTGACTTGACTGGGAAGCAGGCATAACACTCTGGTCTGGCATCTGCTTGTTTTCCCTTTGCCTTTTATGATAAATATCCTTCAGTGATGACAACTTCCTTTCATCAGCAGAAGACAACTTCAACAGGCAAAATTGCTACATTACTTTTTCTGATCACAATCCTCCATCCCCAACATAGATAAGCACGTTCTGGCGTGGGTTTAGCTAATAAAGCAGTTCAGAACAGGCAGCTTTATTCAATGCACCCAGCTTAAAAAAGGGTCTTTAACGAGGCCCATACACCTTTAACATATTAGTTAGCAACTTTTTATCTCCTATACACAGTTTCTTTTGAATGACAAAAGAAGGTCAATAAATTCCAAGAGAGGTTAGTGGGGTACAGGAAGAATGAAAACAAAAGAGTTCTCACAGAGAATGTGACTTCTGGAGGGCTGGTTCTTTCCATCACAGGCAAAAAGCAAAGACAACAAGCAATTAATTATATGACAACTTTTAAGCACGGACAAAGTTTACCTGATCTGGAGATACTTTTGCGGAGGAAACATCACCAAACTCACTTCTGAAATTCTCTGGTAAAGTGTAATACATCTCCTTTTCATCTAACTTCCAGTATGAAAGTCCTGATAAAAGGAAATATCAAAAGAAAACTAAAATTACAAATTTCAAGCTCACAGCTATAGAACAGGAATCCAAAATCCATTAGTCAAATGTTATTTTGTCAGTAACAAGAATGCTGTATTAGTTATTTGCTTCTACTACTTAAGGATCTTATTAGAGCATTTGTTACCAGGCCAGGAGTTACAAAAATCTCAGTGCAAAGCACAGGCAACATAATCAGTATCACATCACACAGCACCAGCAACAAGAGCTATAAATCAGTTAAGACACACAGATTTGGTGTTCAAGGGACAAAACCTCATTTACCACAAACTTTTATTTCTAATGATTCCAATATAGCACTTAAAACTGGTGCCACCCAAGGAATAATCCTAGGCAGCCACCTGATCCTACAAACTCTTCAGTTTGTACAGCACTCTGTAGCATGCAAAAAGGCAAACTACCAGGGCTAAGAGGGATGGCACAAGAGGAACAGACACAGTCTCAATCCCACTTCAATTTCTTATATGTGTCCCTCTCTCAGTGGCTTGTGAAGAGCAATAATTATACACAGTTTGCAGGGCTGCATCTCTGTGCCCCTGTTTGTTACTGAAATGAATCCACCCTGTTACAATCAAAATACATGAATTAGTTGTTTGGCTCTCACTAAAATAAAACCCACAACCCCCAAACCCACAAAAAACCACCATCAACCACTCCTCATATGCACTCCCCAAAATAAGAAAGCCAAACCATACCAGAACACAAAAAACTAACCCTTTTCCCAAAATTAAAGAATCACCACATTACACACTGTACTATTTGGTTCTTGTTTATCCACAGTTATTGAATCATGCCCTTGGGCTTACAGGAATTCTGCCTCTATTACCATGAACTACAGTAATTACTACACAAATGATGCTAATATTTGAAAGAAAATTTGATACCCTACCATGATTTTAACAGTAATTCCATTATGAAACAGTTTTAAACACAAAGTTCAGCTTTGAAATGTTGAGAAATTTGGAGGAAAAAAAAAAACAACTGCATGTCCTACATCTGCCAGCAGTGACACAAAGGAGCTGCCATCAGTTTGAAAACAGGAGCAAGAAAAGCAGAATTAATGCTATAGCAAAGCCTGTCAGTGCTTAAATCCTCCTCACCTCCCTGAAGTTATTGGAGATGCATTCCAGTAAGAGTTTTAAAAAATGAGAATTCAAAAGAAAGGAAATGTAAGTACAAAAAATTAACTATACCTGAAGCTTCAGACACTACAGAATTGGGACTTTCCTTCGGTTGATTGAGGTAAAAAGTGTATGGTGGCAAAGCAGCATCAGTAAGGTTTGTCTAAAATTACAGTGGAAAAACAAATTTAGAAAGAAAGTCACGAGGCAAGGGGGAAACAATCAAGGGTATTATTTTTACCAATTGCATGTAAATGTTATTAGTCTTTTTAAGCAAAGAGATCAAATATAATTATATGGCACGGTGCAAGTATACAGAGAGATGGCTTAACAATAAAGTTTCCTCCTTCCTCATCCCAGGACTGGAATTTCATATATTCAGCTGTTCTGACTCCACTTACCACAAACCTGGAGGTGCCATTCTCTGTCATCTCAGACAGACAAGATACTACACACCCTTCTACTCATCACTCCCAGCTTTCTAAGCAACATTTTTCTTTTTAATGCAAACAACAAGAAAAAAACCAGAAAAAAAGTTTGGATTTTAGCGTGAGATTGCTACAAACAGTAAAAAAGCCCAAACCAAACTAAACCAAAAAATTCCTGCAACTTAAAAATCACAATCTGGAAGAATATTTTTGTCCCGAGTGAAGTGGTTAATGCCTTAACACACAAAGAATTCTGTGTGCCAAAAGAGGCATCACCCCCTGAAATCAAAGATCCTTCAAAAATTACAGGGCACGATAAATTACCATGACCTGAAGCTTCAACTGAGAATGTGGCCGTTATCTCTATAAGGAAAGATGTTGTGCCACTTAGGGAGGTGTTGACAAAAACTAGGCAATGAATAAAATAAGCCAAAATATCTCTGTGCTTAAGTACGGAATGACCCAAGAAGTAAACTTTGCCCACATGAACTTTAAATATATGAATGGGAACTCAAATGCTTAAAGTTAAATATGAAAGTATATGAAGAATGAGAACACACTGTAACTCTGAAAAAATACCAGTTACAACAATAACATTAGAAAAACATGGTGAAATAAAAAGAGACTTACATTCTCAAGTGGTAATTTCCTCACTTTCTCATTTTCTTGCATAGAGTTCACACATACTTCATCTGCAGTTGCTCTTTTTGGTTGGGTTTGTTTCAGCTTTTGTGCCCATGATGTTAAAGACTTACTAGATGGTAAGAAACACACAGATATACCTTAAGGTATTTCCCCCAACACATCTATAACAGCTAAACACTGCAGATGTAAACATGCATCATGCAGTAATATCAGGCTAAACAAATATATTTATCTATCACGCAGCAGAGTATCAAAAGGTTCCACTCAATTCAAACATGTTCCCAGTGACCACCAGCTTTTACTGAATGAGGACTGTCTACAATAAATTAACATATTTGGAAAGTTTATCACTTACCTGGGTTTTTTCCCACTTCGATCTTCATCGACTTTATGTTCAAATTCAGCAGGGAAAACTAAAATATTATTCCTTCCTGATGAACAATTTTCCTCCGGTTTTTTTGGTAAAAGTTCTCCTTTATTTTGAACACTGGCTACGGCTGCATCACTCTGCAGCCCTGCCCCATCCCTGTGTCCTTGGGGAGTTCTCTCCATGCAGTCTGTGTCCCTGCTGTCGCTGGACTTGGCAGGGTTCAGCTCGGAGGTGGAGAGGGTGCCATACCCGCTGTTCATCGACGCGTCGCTCCCCACACATTCCTGGTGCACCTCACAGGCACTGGGCTGGTTTTCTGCTTCGTTGGATCTAAGCTGACTGACAATGCACTCCTGCCCCTCGAAGAATTCCGAGCGCATCCCCATTGGACTTGCTAGTGATGAAAAAGTGTCCGTGAGCTCGGCGGGCAAACCCCGGCTCCTGCCGGCGCCCCAACTGCTGCTCTGCAACTTCACCAGCTGCTTTATCTCATCCTGAATCAGCTACAGAAGGGAAAAGGCACAATTCCCATGAGACTGTGCCACAAATCACATTTATATTTTGATGCAACTTCATGTTATTAGTGAGAGATTTAGAGCACTTATTTCAGATAACTCCAAGTTTTCATGTGCAGACATCTCATGCATAAAGTAGATAAATACATACTGTGCATAACAGTAAAATGTCCATGGGAACAATCCTTAATTCCATGCAGCGAATTACAGGTCTCAGTAGTCATTTATTTATGTAAAAAACATGCATGAATGTATTCACTAATTGCCCCCTCAGAACTACAGTTATCTACCAAACAACTATTCCGGTGTTTCGCACAAAGCACAAATTTAGGTCTGAAACATTTTTTAACTTGGATATACATTTTTAAAGATTGCAAGGATGCTTTAATGGAAATATTAACCATTACTCTATTATGAGAATAGGAATAATGTACCTCTGCAAGATTATTTACATAAAAGTTGACTTTAAAATGCCCAATTTAGATATTATGCTATTAGGTTTAAAGATCTACATTCTGATTGTTTTGGGGTCTGATGGAGAGGAGGAAACCTCTAACTGGATCACCAGATTTAACAAGTCACTTACTCTTTAGTCTACAGTGTCTGCAAAGAGTTATTTCAGTATGTTAGAGAAGTAATTTTGTAAGTTTTAAGTTTACAGTTGTGCACTGACAATACTAAAAGAGCTGAGAAGTAACTTATGCTTTTACCAAGGGCTGTGAAAAGATTTCACACTTCTGCCCATGGCCAACACTGCAGAGTTCAACTGAGATTACTGAACTGCAGGAGCACACAACTCTTACTCATGACAAGAAAGAGTATGGAGTTGTTTTCAAGAACACATTTCAAATTAGTTCCCTCAGGAAAGAAAGAAAAAAAACTTACAATTATTTTGAGAACATGGAACCCATGTTTCTTCACATAACTACAGTACATTACTCACATGTGAATAGCAACTGGAAAGCACAAATTGAACAAAAATTATTTGTTCTCTTAAAGTAAGAAATAAAAAATAAGACTTAATTTCAGAGCAACCTACATGTAATGCTAGTCAGGACCAAGCCTCAGACATCTGATTAATTTGCAATAGAACTAACAATTGAATTTCAGCTCAGTCTTTCTATGTCAAAAACAGCAAAGAAAGAAAAAACTTGGGATGAAGTTTACTTCCGTAACGAAGCTTTTTTTCAGTTAATGATTTCAATCGTGACTGCAGTAATCATTCGTGTTTTAATTCTGTGATTCAACTCTGTCGGGAAGGTAAGGAAGGGAGAACAAAAGGGAAAGAACAGAATTGGAGGGGGGCGGGGGAAGGAAGATCAGATTCACTGCTGACATTTAATCTTTGTCATTAATACCCTGTGCAGCAAAAGTGAAAGGCTACTATCCCAATTAAATTGCATTTTTACTTCCTTTTGCATAGTCACAAATAATTGCAAGAGAATAAAAGTACATGGGAAAAATAAGATGTGCTTTCTACAGTTTTGGGATTGTAACTTTGTTTTTGATAAAGTCTGATCTTGGGATGATCCACAGCTTGTCCCTAGCACACCTGTCTTCTACTGTATAGATCACTTAAGCCAAGGACTGACCCCACTGACTCCAAAATGAACTCAAGGTCTTTTGATCCCTATTTTCACATGGATGAAGATTTTTACAAACACAATTGGTCTTGAAACTCAGCACAGAGCAAGCCTTATCTCAGAGTCATGTCAGTGCTGATGCAGCATCTTGCTTTTCTACCCCAAATAGTAGTTTATTACTTTTGTCTTTTTAGTATTCTTACTAGAATGTGTTGAGTTGCCTGTGTGTCAGTGTTTTAACTGGGTCACTGGCACACCACTTTAAGTTTGGAATAGCTCCATCTATTTTATTTAATGCTTTCACACAACTAAGTCACAGCTGTTGATTTTATATTTTATTCATGCAGTTAGTAAGTCCCTGTTGACACCACAACCTCAGCTCTTCCAGAGGTAGCCTTTCCTATTAAAAAAGACAAAAACCAGCAAAGCCAACACAATGGATTAGTAAAGACTATGATCAGCAACAAGTGAATCAAACCACTACAGTAAGAGGAAGGAAATACACAGGTAAGGAAACACTGGTGGGACAGAAATAACAAGATGGGAGGCAGGGAGGGAAGGTGGGGAGGTGAGGCAGGAGAAAGAGGAGATAGGATAAAAGGACAGTACCTCTTGTTAATTCAGTTCAGGAACTGTTGATTACTACTAGTGTGGAGGGCACCAGGAAAGGGAAGGGAAAAACAGCAACCAAAATGATGAAGATATTAAGCATTATATATTTATAGTATTACTGTCTCTTATAGATACATTTACATTTCTTCTGTTCTACTGGATAAATATGGTTCAGCAAAATGTGAACCTTCACACGGGTCATTTTTCATTCTTAGAAAGGAGACTGTTCAACTGAAGGTGAAATAAGTGTTCAGCCATTACAGTGATGGTTTTCCTATGCTATATACTGTCTGGATGAGGGAATCATAAGCTGTATAACATTTTTTAATGAAAAGAAAGCTATATTGTCTCAAAATTAGAAATTATACAGTCTAACAGTTAATAAAAGCCATCTTGTACCTACAAAATCCCATTATTGTGTGGGCATTCTGAACCAAATGCTTGTGAAAACATTTGAAAACAAATAATCCACAAATCACTTCTGAAATGGTTCCTATCAGTTACTTTGTTAATTAACCAAGGCTGTCTGAAATATGCATCCTTTAAACAGCATTCCAGTCACCCACTTTCATTAACTGCCTCTGAATTGTTTTGGAGGAGTGTGGTGTTGGGAGGAGAAAAGAAACATTCAGCCTTATCTACCTCCACGAACAGTCATTACTTACTTGGATTTGATGGTGGAACTGCTCTTGCTGGGCAACTATTTGTTCCTGACATTGTTTCTCTACCAGTCTCAGTAGCTGCAGCCACCTTGTCTATTAAATCACAAAGTAAAATAATTATAAAGCACAGCCATACTGCATCTCCTACCTTTTTCTCTAGCTACAAATAGTTTGGCAATCCTATACTTAGGTGTTGACATAATACAACGTTGAGTAACAGCACCGTGGTTGCCCACCCCACAACACATTCAGCCCCCATCATGTCAATCAGTGGAAACTAAAAGTAGAAACAGCTGCCAGCAAAGAATTTTGGAAAGGCTGATTCAGTTCAGTTCAATTAATTATAGGCAATTCTAAAATTGAGAATTAAACATCCCTCTGTCCAGTGAACGATTCACTTCAGTAAGAAACTCTTCCCTTCAGCAATCTAGCTAAAGGCTTTGATGCATAACTATGTAGTTCACAAAAAGATAATTTTTTAAAAATCTAATATATAGCATTCATGAAACGTGGCAAAATCTGATGCTCAAAAACTATTTT
Organism: Atrichornis clamosus; assembly: GCA_013400975.1. Lineage (NCBI taxonomy): Eukaryota > Metazoa > Chordata > Aves > Passeriformes > Menuridae > Atrichornis > Atrichornis clamosus. The sequence continues at coordinate 23,047 of WBMZ01003681.1, forward strand.
ATGCTAATGTTTATGGAGCCTGGTGCTTGAAGCACAGGACACGGGACACAGACATCAATATTCTGTTCTTCGAGGTGTTAAAGAGAACCCAAATTAAGCATCTGTCAACAGATACTTCGATGGATCCCAGCCAGAAAGCTCAAAAATTCTGCAGGAACAAGACCATGGTGTGGAAGACTGATGTTCTTCATGATGACTAAATATAATGATAAAATTTAAAATAAAAAAGGACCAAAAACATTCAAAAAAGTGCTTGGGAGAATTAGTTCATTGAAACTACATCATTATTTTTGTGTTACTTTAAGTCTGCAAACAAACTAATCACCTACGTATCTTTACAAATGGAATATATAAATCAATCAAGCAAAACAGAACCATTTTAAAAAAAAACCCTTCTCATTTCTAGGGTCACTTCAGACCAGTTTAATACAATTTTAAAGGTTTAAATTTTTCAGTTCCAAAACTTGCTCTCTTTAAGTATCGTAACTTTGAGAAAAAATATTCTGATCTGTGCTGTAAAATGCCAAAATATAAAGATAAAATATTGTAAAATGCTAAGACAAAATTGCAATAAAATCCAGCCAGGTGATTCGTTCATACATTGTAAAAGGATCTGTCCCATCATGAAGAATAAACACATATATAGATCTTGCTGCTGAATTGCATCCTCAGATTTGTCTTCCAAAATGCAAAGCAAATACATTAATACCATTTTTTTTAAATAAACCTTAACATCAAATACCTCATAGTTCCTCACAATGTCCGAGTCAGCATTTCCAATGTTCTGGATATCCTGCATAAAGGAGGCAAGCAGCTCAACAGAACCAGGCTTCAATGAGGACCTGGTATTCCCTGAGTAACCAGAAACTCCATGGGGATTGGATGAAGGACTTCTAGCGAAACACGAGGAAAAATAGTTCAATTATTTATTGTGTCAGTTGTGCAACATAGTGGCCAAAACAATACCCTACACATACCAAACTGCCAGAAAAGAAATGTACATTCAATTTACATTGGGACTCTCATCACGTTGAAATGAAAATGATTTATCAAGTGCAGGACTACTGCCTCTGTGAGAAGTTACACATCCAGAAGTGACTTGTAATTCTCATCTTATCAGGTCAGTCAAGAACCACCTCTCACTTAGGCCATCAGTCCATATTTGCACTTCTTATTCACTGGGAATGCCTTGGGCATTAAATGGAAAAACAACTCAGCTTTCCTAAGATGCTGCTCTCTACAAATGACTTCACATAATGCATGAGCTTTTCAAAGACAATTTGTCCAAGACAGGCTCCCCCATTCCTCCCCCGTTCTAAGAGACATAGAACAATGGAAGTTACTAAGATTTTAAGGAAGACTGAACATTTCTTTCAGTAAAGATTTCCTCATTAAAGATTACACATGTGAATGTAAAAAAAAAAACCCAAACCAAAAAACCACCTAAAATATGTTGCAGAGTGTTATGTATTATTTCACCTTAATATTACTGTAAAGGCACGCTAACTAAGCAAAACCAAAATAATAAAAATATTTGTTAGTGATTCCGCCAGCACATTACCTGTTACAACTCGAGTTACAGACAGAGCTGTGGGTGTTTCTGACATCAGAGTCTGCAGAAGACAAAGGGGTTTCTTGTACAGAATTCACCACATCACAGTTTTCCATATCTCAGTCCCAAGTAGGACATTACCCTGAAAACAGAGAGAAATAAGCATCACCACCTTTCCTTAAAAAACTGTTTGACTTTGTTGTGTGAAGAAACAGAACAGGAATTGAAGAGACAGTTGTTTCAGGCAAACCACCCCAGAAAGTGCAAATATTCCACCACCAGGCTTCCTCCCTTCTCCTGTGCTATCCCTGCAAACAGGTGTTCCGTCAGCCTTGTGCCTGCTGGGCCTCCTACAAGTCAGAGATTCCTAACTGTGCATCCACATCTAGACTGGGCTGTAAAGGATATCTGAATGCAAAACATTCCAGGTAAAACGGTGTTGTTGGGGTCTGATTGGTTGGGTTTTCTTTAAATCTGAGGCTCCACAGAGCCTCATTTGCAAGGTGTGAAAGCATCTATTAACAATGTACTTAAATGTGATTGAGAATCTGCACCTTCAGTGAAAGAAACACTCTCACCAAAAATAATAAAACTGAAACCCACTGAGTTAGACTGGAGTCGACCAATTCTGCCACTTCTTTGTGTAATATTTGGCTTACTTTTTCCACAGATCACTTGTTTCACTGTTATTATGTAACATTAATTCAGAAAGCTTTGAAATTGTTTTGAGCTATATTTCTGACCAATTAATAAAACAACAAAAAAAAGTAGTCAAACAGGAATCCCACAGCAGTTAAAAACAGCAGCTGGTTAACTGAAAGCATCATAAATAAATAAGTACACAATAGTTATGGCAGTCTTACAGCACTCAAAGCAGAATGGCTGTAAAGAGACCTAAATATTCTTCCAGTTTGCATACTTTCACTAAGAAAACACTCAAAATACATGAATTAACCAGTTCTTATATGGGGCTTATTTCAGCATGATCTACACCCTGGTGAATTCAGCCTGTGTTCTAACACTGAAAAAAACCCTTAAGATCATTTCATGGATGAAGAGCAAAAAGAGACATTAAGAAATATCATCTTGGTGGCCTGTGATAATGCCAAGAATAAATTCCTGCTGCCTTAAAGAAGCACAACACTTCCAAAGCACAGCCATTCCTCTTTACAGGGTTTACAGTGACAAGCTGATAGGTTTTACTGCTTCAAATTTTCATTATTTGCATCTCTAATAGTTTCAGAAATATAAAGTATTTTCGCCAGAAGGAAACTAATGGACAACTGCTCGATTTTTCCCTGTTTCACTGGAGCCTGTTTGGCTTTAGCAGAAATGTTTTCCAGGTACTCACTCACTCTATCTCCTCTGGATAGGGCTGAATATGCCAGAATTGGACAGAAGTTATCACAGACACACATATCCCTCCGGCAGAGCTTCTTGGGATAAAGAAAAGAGGAAGAAAAACAGGCTTTCTTCTTTTTCTAGTGGTCAGAAGTCTGGAAAACTTAGAGGTTATCAGCCAGCTAACCTGACAGATAAAGCTGAGGCTGGGAGTGTCTCTGGAGCAGCTGGATGGGGGCTGCATCAGTCACCCCCATCTCCCCAGGATGGAATCATGGGTGGCCTATCTCAGCAGCACAGCAAATGGGTGGGACTTAGCTGTGACACAGGCTCGTTTCATAACCTCATTAGAAGTCTGTTCGCAATAAAAAAAATATTAGTGAGCTGTAACTGGGCTGCGGGAGCGCCGTCACCCATCGATCCCACAGCACAGCACGGTCCCTATACGGCCACGTCGCTGCACAAAGGGGCAGGGATGGAAAAAACAACCTGCGAGGTGTTTTAACTCAGAAATATCAGCGTTGATTTCGATGCAAACGCCGGGGCCAGCACAGACCCACAGCCCGTGAGGTTCTGCATCGCTTCCTGAGCCAGACCCGATTCCTTCCGATCCCTTGCAGATCCCCCAGGGGTGACAGGGCACCTCGGTCGCCCACGCCATCAGGCCCCCATTTCCCCACGAACCTTCTGAGGGACCCCCGGAAGGGACAACGAGCCCCGAGGTGTCCTCAGGAGCCGCCCCCGCCCCAAAGAATCAGCCCCCGCAGGGACCCCTCTCGCCACGTCTGCGCCCTCGGGGCCGCCTCCCCATCAGTCCGTGACTCCCTTCCGGGCTCCGTATGTGTCCCCTGCGCTCACAAGTGACCCGCTCCCTCCCGCTGTCCCCCACGCCCCCTCACAGGTCATCCCTCAGTCGGCGCGGCCCCTTCACGGTCCCGTCCCTTCACCAGCGCCCCCCCAGCGACTCCGCCCCCACTGCCCCCTCTCCGGCCAAGCCCCGCCCCCGCGCTCTCATTGGGCGGCCACCCCTCGCGCTCCGCGATGTTGACAGCGCCGCCTCCTCGGATTGGCTGACACGGCCGCCACTCTCCGCGAAAAGGGGCGGCGCGCCGGGGGCGGCCTCGCGACTCCGGGACGCGGCGCTAGGAAGGGGCCAAGCACAGCGGTGCTGCCTCCGCCAGGTGCCCGCGGGCCCGCGCGGTTCCTACCCGCATCGCTGGGAGCCCACGGCGCCCGGCAGCGGCCTCCTCCCGCGGCCGTGAAGCGAAGAACAGGCGCGGCCCTGCGCCGCCCGCCCGGTGATTGGCGACCGAGAGTTTCGAACGTGGTGGGGGGGCAGGGGGCGCTCCGTACTGAGCCCGGCCCGGTGATTGGCCGCCTCGAGCGCGCGCCAGCCCGCGCCTCCCGCGCTGATTCGCTGCGCGGCAAACCCCGCGCGCCGCCGCGACGGGATTGGCGCGCGCGCCGCGCCGTTTCCAAATAAGCCAGATTGGACGGCGCGCGTAATCCCCGCCCCCCCCGCGCGCGGCCACTGGCTGTCCCACGTGCCAATCAGCGCAGGGGAACGCCCTCCCACGGCGTACGCGTGCGCGGCGCCGGAGGGCCGGCGGAGGTGAGCGCGGGTCCGGCGGGGTGTGCGTGTGTCCGGGCCGCGGCTCTCGGCGTCCCCGGGGCTGTCCCGCCCCGCCAGGAGCCGCGCTCCGTGCGTGACTCCAGCCGGCAGAACTGCCGGCAGTCGTGGGGGGGGCCGCCGTCGGGCGCAGAGCTAAGGGAAATTGAGTAAATTCTCCGGTCTCTCCTGTGTATAGGTGTAGTGTCGAACAGCAGAAATAGGCTGACAGGAAACGTGGTTTTTTTAACCTTATCTATTAAGAGTTGTCAGTCCTGATTTCAAAACGGGCTCCAGTAAATGGGTAGAGGCGTATGAAACCAGGGGAGTAAAGGCTCGTTCAGAAGTAGGCAGGAGTTCTGCTCGTTTTTCTGCATGTATTTTTCATTTTTAAAATGATGCTAACTTCTTTGGTGGCTGCCAATAAAATTTTTCTTTACATTTTTAATGATTTTTTAATAATTTCAATTTTTATGTTCAAGTTTTATCTTCAAGTGGCACTTCAGCATGTGAAGAAGCATTTTCTTCTGATTAAAATAAAATATTTCAAGCATAACAGCACGTCCTGTTTTAATTGCTTACCTAATGCCTTGCTGAAGAGTAACATTTGACAGCAGTGGGACTTGGCAATCCTCATTATCCATGAGGATAATGCACATCTCGAGGCATACCTTTGTGCCTTCATTAATAATTTTGTTAATACCTTGGCCTGGGAAAAAAATAGATTCTCAGTAAGAGTGTACCAGTCAAACTACAAAATAGAAATAACCTCTTGTCCCTCCCTTTTTTTCCCTTTTTATATGTTTAGTATTTTCCAAGTGTTCATAGGAGTATTCGTTCACTGTTTTTCAGATCCCTTTCAAAATAATAATCCTGACTATTTTAAGAAACACAATTACATTGAGAACCGAAGTTCCATTCAGTGTGGTAAATATTTCAAGGCAAATGCCTAGGAAACCAGTTCAGATAGCCTTGAAAATACTGTTCAAGATGTGCAGCTGCACTAGATCATCTTAAAACAAGAATTCTCATGGTAAACTCCACTCTCCACTTGTATTCCAGGTTTCATTCCAGAGAAGCCATATCCTTGTTTCTGTATGAATGTTCCAAGTTTTTTTCATTTTACATTCTTACTGAGAGAGGTGCAAACACCATCATGGGCACGGTGGATTTTGAGGAAGCAGCAGCTCTCTCTGCCCAGCACTCCCTTGCTTCAGGCAGCAAGAAAGAAGAACTCTTGGGATCTCCTTGAACTAAGTGAGTCAGAATTAGAAGAACAGTTTGTAAGAGGTGATGGTCCAGGAGGTCAGGCCACAAATAAGACAAACAATTGTGTTGTCCTGAAGCATATTCCATCTGGGATCGTAGTAAAGGTAATTATGTTCTGTTTTATTAAGTCACAAATTGCATCATGACTTCCAAGTCTCCTTTCATAGTAAAGCATAATCACAGTGCAGATGGCATGGAGGAAAAGTTTATATATATATATATTGTAAAGAATCTCAGCAAGAAGCAGTTTTGGCTGTCAGCAGATAAATAAACTTGGGTCAGAGCTGCTTTTCCTGGCTCTGCCATGCAGTTACTGTTTTGTAGTTTTCAGTTAAATGAATCTTCATTGTAGCTGCCTTTTGGTGGCAGCTGTCACATTCCTGTCCCTCATATGAGTTACAATCTCTTCCTTTACAAGTTGATCACACTCACTCTGCAGATCCTTTCTGAGCATCTCTCTTACCTACTTGTGGATTAATACCTTGAAATTAATCTTTGCTTCCTGTCACAAGGGGAAGACACGGTTAAGTTAAACTCAAGCAGCTTTCCAAGGTAATATGGAAGCATTAAAGATTAATGCAAAAGCCAGTCTGACAAGTTACAGTAGCAAATAATTATTAAAATATATCATCTGGATATAAAAGTTTCAGCTGTTGTTGGTAGGAGGATGCTCTTGGCTTGGGAGGAGGGGATTTTCTTTATTGTAATGGCAGGAATATATAGACTGAAAGGGAAAGCTGAAGAATAAACAGGTTAAAGTTTCAGTAAAAATGTCCCTTGTATTTCTCCAGTGTCATCAAACAAGATCAGTGGAGAAGAACCGAAAGATTGCCAGAGAAATCCTGCAGGAAAAAGTTGACTTTTTCTACAAAGGTGAAGACAGTGATGTTTTTAAGGAGAAGAAAGCATCAGAGAAGCAAAAGCAGGAGAAAAAGAGAAGAGCAAAGGAAAACCTGGAAAGAAAAAGACTTTTTAAAGAGATACAACAATTGGATAAAAAATAAACATGTGAAATACTGACTTGCCCTAGTAGGCTAAGAGAATTGTTTGTCATTAGACCTAAACACAGTTTTCAAACTAACAAATGATGTAAGGCTGCATAAGCACAGCTGAAACACAGTGTGGTGACCTGCTGTTACTGTAAAGCTGAAAAGATAAAAGCACTGATGTGTTCCTACTTCTTCCTGCCATCATCTCATTAATCACATTTAACAATCAGTTTTTCTGCCAAGTTCAGAAGATAAAAGAATCCTTGTTAAACAGGAACTGTAAGCTTTCCACCATTGTTAACAGAGGAAAAAAAAATCAATAGATTTCCTTCTGTCCAGATGACACCTTGGGCTGCTTCACAGGACCTCCAGTACCTGAGAACAGCACTAAAAGGTTCTCACTTCTCATCCCTACTCAGGCAATGCCTTCAGTGACATAAATCCTTTACAAACCATGACCAGGTTTAGATCCTGGTTGTGATGGTGTGAGACACCAGTCACTGCTTGCCTCGTTCACATCTGTCAGCTGAGCGAATGCTCTGTCCTACTCAGCTCTGAATGAAGCTCCACCAGCAGCTTTCCAGATCTTACCTGGAGTGGTGCTGAGCACTGGGACACAGGGAGGGCCCTCCTGCAAGTGGGGCTGGTCACTCACGGCCTTCCAGTTCAGAGGTAAAATTGGGTCATTACAGATAAGAATGACCTGTGTTGGAAGCTGCCTCCCAAGGCAACAGAGTCCAGTTCATGCAAGCTGTGAATTAATTAATTAGAGTTGTTTATTACATCTATGCTGTGCTGCCGTTAAGCTTGGCCATGTTGGTATCTTCACTCATTTTGACAGTTTCCCATTTTATACAAACAAATGCAGCTGCGTTTCCTTTGTCACCATTACTCTGAAGCCACTACTGACGTACACTTTTCCTGACTTTATCCTGTTAACAACTCCAACTGCTTAACCAGAACTTCTCTTTCACTTTTGGACAGCACCCTCACCAGCTGCCACCAGGTTTTGGCCTTCAACAAAGACCCAAAGCCAGAGTATGGATTTTGAAGGCAACAGAGACTTCTAGAACGTCACCTCCTTCTCCAGAGACCAGCTGCATCCTGTGTGATGGATGGACTGTTCCAGCAATCTGCAGGCCCCTTCCCTTGTCCTTTCCTGAACTCGTGCATGAAGGTTAAATTTTTATCTGTTGAGTTCTTGTTCCTGGAGTACAAATCTGATTAAAATGACTACATAGTTTTAATACAAACCATTAATGAAAATAAGCTTTATTACGTCAAGTAATAAATACATACAAAGATGCAAATAACAGTTTTAGTAATTTATCCAGAATGTTCCATTTTTTTTGCAAACTTTAAACTGAAATCTCCAGCCTTAATGTAGAAATTAGCTTTCCAGGACCTTATTATTTAATAGGTTTCCCTATTTTCCATATAGCTCATGCACTTTAAATGGACTTCAAAGCACTAACAGTCATGCAAATGTTTATGCAAAATGAACAAAAAAAGGAAAAATAAGAGAAAGGGAAGGTTATTTCTAAGCAGGGTCTATGCTGTATGACAAATTGTGACTTAGCAGACTACTAGGTACAGCATGCTATTCTGCATTTATTAAAAAAAATCCTTAGAGCTTATGTCAAACTTTGAAAGATTGACATTTTGGGGATAAGTGAACATCGGCAAAGGAAAAAACCAGAATGAGGCTGTGGCTGGATAAGAAGAGAACTGAAATATAGCCTGGGAGAGAAAGAGCATTCCTCTGCATGCACTTCAGTTTCCATGTTTTAGAAACATTTTCAGGAGTTTTAATGTCTTTAGAAAATGCAAACCCTCAGTTGGTTGAAAAATCCTTGGTTTTTTCACTCTTAACTGTACATTTTTGCAAGGGCAAAACAAGAACGGTAAAACATTCAAAATAAAGGAATTTGTCTGAATGTTTCAAGAGTCAAAAGGAATAAGTGTTACTTTTTCTTCATGAAGAGATGGAAAATCTTGCAGCTGAATCAGTGGGCTAGGATCTTGCATTTCGCTCCGTCTCAGCCAGGCATTCCCGAACTAATCCTCTAGCATGAATAATGCCTGCAAAAGAATTGGATGTGTTTTAAATCATCCCATTCAGGCCACACTTGCAGTGACAGTGCACAGAAAGGTTTATGTATTTCTGTCCCCAGTTGCCAAGGCTACCACAGAAGGCCTCAGAAAAGGGGGACAAGCCCTCACTTCCCAAACATCAGCTGCCACTGAACAAGTTTGCTTTCCCAAACTTGTATTATAAATTGAAAAGAGACTAAACCAGGAATCAGAGCATTGTAAGATTTGTAGGTCTGCACTGACAAGTAGATCTTCATGTGCAGTGCGGCCCTACTTAAAGACTTAAAGGAAAAGAAAATCTGACCTACCAGCCAGTTCTTTTGCTACAGTGGAGTGAAACAAATTACAGAGTTATCTGGGGAGTCATTTTAGGCAAGCTCTGAAAGTCTTAATGCCTTGGGATGGTTCTCCTCTGAGAGGATGCATCAAAATCCAAGCCATCATAATACTGCTTAAAGACAAGTTGTGTCTCATGTAAAAATAAGAGATTTTTTTTATGGTGTGTGCAAAAAGTTACCTCCTAACACTGGCTCAGCTCCCAGTGTAAATCATCACCACTTTACATGCTGCCGTATCTACTCTCATCTGATAGACATAATGTGGAATTTTCCACTACAAGTCCTGTTGCCTTGAGTTCCAGCAATCTGGACCTTGATTCTTAATCCTGGAACTAAATGTAGATTCATGTTCAGAGAGCTGCTGAAAGAACAGAGCTTGAGATAGACTTTAACATGAGAGATGGACAGATTTTTCTACAACAAAGGAGGTTTGTATTTTGCTGGCTGGGCAAGACAGAAGGTGATTTCTCTGCTCAATCATGTCCCTTAACAAGGTGGAGAAAGGGCAATAAGGCAATAGATGGGGTTTAATCTCTAGAGATACAATGGCTTCTGTTTCTAGAAGGTTGCTAGCCCAGATCACAGCAACAGCCTTTACATCCAAGGAGTACTGACCTGGGAGGACTTGATGAGTGCAAGGCTTTGCAGAGGGTTAAATTGCCACAGACAAGTAAAGCTGCAGCTGTGGGATGCAGAAACACGAACTCAAAGCAGTGTGTTAGACCTGGATCTGGTGGCAGGATGCCCAGTTTATGCAGCAGAACTACCCTGAATAATGTAGAACACTGGGAATTTGGCCAATTTTAGAGGTCAATAGCCTCTGTGCTCAGGAGCTGGCAGAGCTGGGGACAGGGGCTTTATTCAGGGATAACCTCCATGGCCATGGAGGCGGCCGTCACGTGGTTACCCTCAGTCACTCTTGCTCTCACACTTGCACATGCTCCTTCAGCCACCAGGCTCCCAAAATGGAACGAGAGGTACCTCTGTGACCAAAAGATGGCAGCAAAAAGTATTTATTTGGGATTCTTTGCAACACTGGCAAGTCACAGTGGCAGCATTGGATCTTAAACCTACGTTGCTGCACGAAGCAGCGGAACAACTTTTTCCTCACTGAACTAAACCATCCAGTTAGAGAATGTCTGCATCTCTCTCGGCCTCCCTCAAGCTGTCCTCATTAGCCTGTTGCCATTCATGATCTATTAATACTGACTCAGGCAATGCAATAAAGACAGACTCCAGCAACATTGATTTTAGCTGGGCCAGATTCCACTTACCACTCATCAGCAGACTTTATTGCATCCTTTCCCAGAACAGCTACTAGTCATTTTATTGCATGTCATGGCAGATATATTACTCTTCCATAATGGTTGAGCCTTAAATAAAGCTTTGTAGTCTCGGGTAAATGTAAGGGGGATTTGCAAGGTGGTGAAGTTAGTCTGTTACAATAACATTCCCATTCCGGGCTGAAGGCACGAGCCAATCTCAGCACAAGGACCACAGGAAGGGAGGAAAAAGTAACCATGTCATACTGGGAAAGGACTGGACTGCCACTACAACTGTTGTCTATGGCCTTTCAGGGTCATTTCAGGAGCTGGAGCAGTGGAATGTCCCACTGCTCCTTCAGAAATATCCCTCACATCCCCTGCAGAGGACAATGTCAGGCTGATGTCAGCAGTGGGGCATGCAGGGGTTTCTTTTACACTGCAAGGAAAGGGCATTTATTACCCCTTTTAGCTGACAAAGCAAAGCTGGAGAGACTCATCAGCCAGCCCTAAAAGCTGCTCTGTCCCTTCCTAGTAGACTCTTAATGACATGCACTTGACAGCAGGTAACAGAGCCTGAGCAGCCCCACTCTCCTTTACGTTTGAGATCTGTCTGAACAGCCTCCCCTGACACCTCTTTTTGGGTTTTTTGTAGCTCTTTTCTCCACCAGCTTCAGTGTGAATTACCACAATGTTGTATTTCTTTAGGCAAAATGCACCTCAGTAAAGATTCCTAGGCCAAGTAGATGGGAGATGTATGAGGAGAAGTAAACAGTGCTTGGCTGTGGATTTTGGAGACTGGGGAGAAAAGGGAATTGAAAGGGCAAGTCAATCACAAGGAGCCTGAAAGAATGTATCCATTAAGGGTTCTACAGTAAGATTTGAATTATTAACTGAAACTCCCTGTGTGCACATGAAACACATTTTGGCACTGTTTATCTATCAAATACAGCACAGACAGAGCATCCCAAGGTTTCAGTTGCTGGTTAATACCCCCAGTTTCTTGAGGAGCTCAAGCTGTCTCCTTTCAAAGGAAACAGTTGTCATGAAGCTATATACAAATAGTTGGTGCACAAAGTGTATGGGACACGATTATTTTTTTTAATAAATTTAAAAGTTACCTCTTTTTAGCCTCTCCATCGCACTTTTACTTCCAGCATATGTGGGTCTAATCTCTTTTCCTAATTCTTCTATGATAGCTAGAAGTTCTGCATATTTGCTCTGTGGTACTTGACTGCTGCTGGTACCCTGTAATTGGAAGTAGATTAATCTCAATCAAATACTGTAAAAACAAAACACTTACAAGAAACAGCAACTGGAAGTTCATGGAAGACCAGAAATAGCCCTGTAAATCACTTTTTTAAAGAATAAAATTTCAGGCTTATTATATAAACATTATTTTGTTTTTGAAATTGCTGCTACAGCTGGACACAATGCTATGTGCCCTTCAAAAATTGGGACCAACTGGGAGGATGCAGCTGCAAGCCTTGGAGTTCAGGTGAAGCAGAAGTTAAAACAGTCCTGCAAGTACAGCAAACTGGGAACTGCTTATTTAACCCTGTTTCTGCTTTTTCAACGTTTAGGTGTAAATGTTGTAGACAAGTTAGCCAGGCAAAGAGAGTGAGATGATAGAACGGTACAGAAATACTCATTTTTTAACAAATAACTTAATAATATATAAGTGCCCTTATAGAACATAATTCAAGACATGTTTCTCTGTGACTCAGATGGGATGGAGTAACAGTTAATTAGGAAACAACCTCACTCAGCACTCGGCTTAGTCTAATTTGATCCCCAGACGTGCGAGGAAGCCGTCTGCCATTTGGGTTTGATTTCAGACCTTGGTGGGAGGGAGGAACACCTCAGATTACAGGCCACAATCCTTGCTACTATGCAAACGTAGGGTCAGTGATCTGATTAAAGAAAAATAAGCAGAGCTGTACCTGCATCCCTTGTGTATAGCCTAGAGATGGGGGGCCGTAGTCATTTATGAGCTGTCTGTATTGCGCTGATGTTGCCATACTTGTGGAGGGAGAGTGAACACTCCCAGCTGTAGAGAGAAAAGAGAAAAAAAACCCTGTTATTATCTAAAGATTAATTACCCTGTTACATTGGGACACATTTTAATCACTTGTTTCTAAAGCTGTGACCTCTCACCTTTGTCTAAGATCACTAATGACATTTCCGAGTGTCATTGCTAGGAAGAGAATGGCTGAATTAATGCTTCTCTAATGTTTGATGTACACTTGGAAATAGCACAGCCTGCAACATTATCAGTGCAAATTGTTTGCCTAAAAGTGAAGCAGAGTGTAGCATGACAGGTTGTTCTGCCTAGACAAACTGTAAGTATTAAGGAGCCCTATTTTTGCATATATACATTCCACACAGATGAGTCTAATGTGCTGTGCTATTTTTACTTTTTCAGTGCAAGTTATCTGAAAGTAATTTTGCAACTCAAAGTGTCATCACATGGTCAAAGCAAGTTACCCTCAGTACTATTTTCAGCCAATGCCAAAACTATTCCTAGGGAACAGTCAGTTGAGGTATATCAGATCTGCTGCTCATTGTGTGACATCGGAGGCGAGGAGTGCTACCATTATTCCTCTTTGTGTGATATCAAACATTTTTAGCCAGTCAAATTGTGCTGTATGAGTAGATCAAAGGAAAAATAACATCACTTTGTGTTATGGTTACTTTTTCTAAAGTTATAAAAGATTATATTCACATCTAATGAGTTTTGAGTCAGTTATAAGCTCCAGAAACAGACTCTTAATGTGATCACTGACAAACTGCTCCAGAAACGAACAATCAAAACACTTTCTCCCCCTTGTCCCGCAATGGTAAGGATTTGGGTTTGAGAAACAACTTTTAGATTTTTCTTAGGGGGCTTAATTATTCTGCCCACTTCACAACTGTGCTAGAAAACCTGCTGATTATGGACTTACGCTCAGGAGCAAGTGAACTTCTTCGCTCTTGCAGCTCAAGTGCCCTTGCACCCATGGATGCTGCTGTCTTTGCCTGTAGGCACAGACACAGACTGCCTGCTGTCTGGAAAAATCTCCCCCCTTACCAACTCCTTTGCTGAAAATTCCCAACTGTCTTTCATAGCAGGAACAGATCTCATTTACCAGCCTTCATTTAAATCTAAATTAAACTGATGCTAAAAGTCACTGGGGCTCAGAACTATGTAAATCTCTAGCTTTGTTTTAAAGTTGCAAATTATTTCGTTCCTATTTTCCCCTCTCTACAAAAGAAAGCACCAGCAGTTACTCTGTAAAAAGCTCTGCTGAACATAGTGGAACCACCTCTTGTCCTCAGTTGGGAAGTCTCTTTCCACTTCAGAATTATAAGAGGATATCACTGTGGTGTTTTCTCCATTGCAAGAAGAGAGCATGTTCTTTTTTTTCACTAGTTAAAAAATGTGAAATCCCAAAAAGGCAAACTGGGCCGGTCACTAGGTCACCTTAAAAAAGCAAGGTTTCTCTTTGTCTTTAGCTAAGCTGCTAAATTTTATGGCATTACAACCTGCATTTTCATCACCGAGGTTTCACATGGAGATAATTTTGCTTAAGCAGAGTAAAACCCCTAAAAAACTAAACAACACACACATAGAGGGGGGCACTGTGAAGGAACACCACAGTTGTCAGCTACATTCTCAGTTCTTCACATTATCAGCTCAAAATACACACGCAAGTGTAGATTTCTGTATGTGAAACTCAGTATTTCAAGTCCAGATGACTGAATTTCAACCGTTACCAAACATGACACAACAGCAAACCGCATCCTTTTTCCAAGGACTTCAAAATGCTTCAAAAACATTAATGAGCCCCTTGTGCTGCAAGGTAAGAAGGCTTAATTACCTCAATTAAGCAGAGAAAGGCTTAAGAGATTTTTCCTCATGTACAATAAAACAAAAGACCCATCCTGCAAAGACTTGTCTCTAAACTGTTGTTGCAAGCAGTCACACACAAGACCTGGGAGCTGAAATTGGTTCAGAATAAGGCAAGGACTCTCATGACCAGTCTCAGGAATCCTGCTCTACCCACTGAGCAAACCTGAGCTGCAGCCCATGCAAAACAAAGAGCAACTTATTGATCCCATATTGGTTACTGGTAACATATTGGTTAAGAATATTAGAAGGTGGGCGTTGGAGCAGGCTCCCCAGGGAAGTGGTCACAGCACCAAGCCTGTCTGAGTCCAAGAAGCATCTGGACAATGCTCTCAGACAGATGCTGTGAGTGTCAGGGTGTCCTGTGCACGGCCAGGAGTTGGACTTAGTGATCCTGATGGGTCCCTTCTAACTCAGCATATTCTAGGATAACATAGCACAGTTAATTTAGTGATTGTTTCAGATTCTGTTAATTTAAGCAATGACATGCACTTGGTCTGTAGGAAATAACACAGTGGGGAATGTGTAGATAAGAGAGAAAAACTCTCCTAGAAAAGTGATGCGCCAGGACAAAGCCGTGAGCGGATCCAGGGGCTGACCAAGAAAGTTTCACAGGCGTGGAAACCGGCAACAGCGCAGGGAGCTTGAACCCAGCAGTGACTCAGTGAACACCGAGGGACAAAACGGAGCAGGAACTCTGAGGAGGCAGCTGCTGATTCAGGAGCTGGGGCCGGGGCCGGCTCCGGTGGGATGCGCGGCCGGTGCGGTGCCGGGCGCGGCGATGCAGAGCTGCGCTGCAGACACTAGAGGCCATCGCTGAGTGCGCCGGGCCCTGCCAAGTGACAGAGCGTGGTAACCATGGTGAGTTTACCCGTTTCTTTGCAGTCTGCATCAAAAATGTAATAAGACATAATGCCATGCGCCGACCACTTTATCAGCAGCAGCAGCAGGCCCAGAGAACAAAGAAAAGGATTTGGCTTGGCCGCAGTACCAGCCTCCATACATCCATGTCAGAAGTTGTGCCAGTCAAACTCAGCTGGAGGGGGGGAAAAAATGAAAAATCCTTGCTTTCACCTCAATTTAAAATGATGCAATCATGAAAATGAAATTAATTGGGGGGGTATTAGTATCTCACAGGGTAACAAACCTTGAGCTTTTTGACCTATCACTTTGTATGTTAATCCCAAGGAGAAGCCCTGGGTCTTGGATGACTATTACTCAATTAACCCAAAATTCATCTGCATGTCTGAACAGACTGTGTATCTTGGATTAAAAAAAAAAAGAAAGAAATCACCAGATATTGCTATAATAGATAGAAAGAAAAATTAGGCCAGGAAGTCTCACAGTCAATACTCAGTCAAAAATCGGTGTGATGATTAGGTATTCACTAGAGAGAAAAAAGGAGGGGGGATCTAAATTGAGGCTTGCTCTTTCTAACGTTAAAATGACAATGGAGACAGTTCAGAACTGACAGAATCAAAAAGGGAGTGTGCTTGGCACTGAATTTAAGTGACTCTCTGTATCACATCCCAAATTGTCTTGGTGCTTGCTGTTGTTTAAAACCTAAATTAATATACACACTTTCCTCCCTTTACTTTCCTAATTAAATGTACACAAAACGTTGTAGATTCCCACTTATTCTAGTGCCAACAATGCATTTTATTTCTGTATTCAAGCGGAAGACTGCCACAAGCATTTTTCCCACAAAAATATAGTGATTTTCTTTTTAATTAATATTAATCTTTATTAATTGAGGGGGGTATGGCAAACAGAAATGAGATTTTACTCTCAAAATCTCTTCCTTCCAACAGTCTCTCTGAGCCCAAATTAACACCCTGAGAGACAAAGGATCTCAAATCAATCTTTGTTTGCCTAAACTCCCACAGACCAGGAATCTTCTCATTAATTCCTGATAGGTTTGTAGGGATCCCTTTGGCTCCTTTGGTACTATCTCCCAGCCTGAGCAACGATGACCATTTTGCTGCTTTAAGTTTTAATTCTTAATTTTATTACTGCTGCTTACTGGAAAAATAACTGGGAAGGCGGAGCACCCTGAAGGCAGCAGCAGGAGCAGGAACACTCGGGTACACTCACCTGATCCACGTTGGCAGATGCCATGGCTCAGCTACCACCCTTGTTTCACAGATAGCAAAGGAAAACCAGGAACAATTACACAACCCGCTGAGTTACTCATGTAGACCTGACTTACACAAGCCCAAGGCCAATCCCACTGGACACGTGCTTTTCTACTGCCCTGTACTTTGCAAGATCCTATAAAACTGCAAAGGCAAAGTGCTGCCATTTTACAGACTCTTTCTACACGGGAACATGACAGCATGTAAGAAGAGATACCTGTAGCCTGGAGTTTATCCAAGGAATGTGGTGTAGTCTGTGGAATCTCACCACTTCTCCCTCTGTTTCACAGACCCTTCAAGCTGAGGCTGCTTGAAACATCAAGGCTGTTGTCAATTCAGTGGCTTGTGATCACCACCTCTCTAGAGCCCAGTGCTGGAGGTTACTGCCTCTGCCACACCCCTGCAGGACTTCCTCTTCAGCCTCAGGTGATGGCAGTTGGAGTCCTGACCGTATGGGGTGCAATATAACAAGGCTGGAATATTTTAACTGAGAGGATATAAATTCTTCTGTTCTAAACCAGACAACTTTGCAAGAAAACCAAAATGTTCCTGAAGAAGCTCTGCGAATGCACATGGAGAGGCATCCTTGAGCACCAGGGGAGAGGTAACAGCTATTTCTGCAGGAGTATCTGAACACAGCTGTAGTGTTTTGGCTGACTACAAGAATATTTTATCCTTTAGCCCTCTACACACTTTGGTTTAAGTTAACAAGAACTCCTTGCCATCCATGGGACACCACATGCATGTCTACACAAGTAGATCCACTGCACAGCCAAGCCACACACTGAATTCTAGAAGCAATTGCCAACCCAGAGTGCAAACAGACAGCCCCCATTTCCCCCAACCTCCCCATAAATTTTTTAATTCAAAATAATAGACCCTGTTCTCATTTGCACAAGCCATTCCTTATAGCACTGACTGTGAAAATTGTATTTTCACCCACTATTTCTCCCTTAAACAGCCCTTGTGGAAGAAACAGACCTTTCTTTGAATAAAACTATTTCCTTTTAAAAAAACGCAGTGCGCAGACACATAAATATGTTCTCAAGAACTAGGACATTCTTTATCGTAACAGCCAGAGGCCTTGCTCTTTTGATCTGTCACACTCTGGGCCCTTCCTCTAGTACTCTTGTGCTGTTTAATCTTTCCATGTGGATAATGGTCATGGTTTATGTCTCCTCTTCCTACCCCCCTGTCTTTTTTTTTATCAGAAATACAAAAGCCAGTCCCTTGACTCCCCAACATTCTTCTTTTCTAGCTTAAGCTATTCCTACACTGGCAAGTTATTTGGCACAACAAGGAACAGATTAAAAGATGAAAGCATTTGGTACGTGTACACCACATGTAGTTGGCCTGAGGGGGTATGACTTAAGGTTAGATTTTAGTCTGGTCCCCCAGACTATTGGTGGTATGGTTCAAAGCTGTCCCACCTGTGGTTTGGATCCTTGTATTCCCATTAAAAAGGATGGAGCATTGAAAGGGTGTTGCACAACTGGAGCAGGGCTTCTGGACCACTATTATCCAAAGGAATCAAGTTAGCATGAACCAAAACCATTCTGCAACAAAACCAACGTGATGGGTGGGGACCATGCAGAGATTAGCTGACTATGAAAACCACATCATTGCTCTGAAGCAAAACACTCAGGTAGACAAAGCCAAAAATGCCAGTTTTCTAAATGCCCAAACAAGTCCACTTGAAAATTGCTAATTCTGAAACACGTTTAGCGAGCTTCTTTTGACATCACATTTAACTTCACATGGACTTCAAGAGACCAGGAATCCAGCAATTTTCAGTTTGAATTGGAGAGGGGAGTATATTTCCTAGAAATTATCCCCTTTGCTAAGGCACAAACACTTTGCTCTCTGTTCTGCCTACAAAGAGTATTCTTTCCAGTACTCCCACTCCAAAAACAACCTCTCAATATGGTCAACAATATCAAACAGAAGCTGTCTCTGTAAAGGGCGACAAGCAAGCCATGTGCTCGAGCAAGTCTGCACTGCAGTGTTGAGAACATAAGGACTGGCCTCGTGTGCTGGTATCGCTTCTCAGGACTGAATGGAAATGGTCTCTCCAGTTGCAAGCTATAGCCCCAGACAGGGAAATTATTTTCATTTCATGTCTTAGTGAGAATTTGCACTTTTCACAAGAAACTTGTGGTTGCGGTGAGGTGTGGCAGGTGCACCAAGAGCCCTGTTGGTCCTCAGCTACAGCAGCACCTGTGGTACAGGTCACCACTTGTTCGTGTGGAGCAAAGACACAGCTCCTTCCCTTGTCACTGTCAGCTGGAATTTCTGTTTCCAGATCCTACAGACAACCGTTTTAAAGCTTTGTTACACAAACAGAATTTTGTCTCAAAACCTGACGTTTCTGCAAGAATGAGAATAAAACTAAAGGAAAATCCCAAGCTGTTTCTGCTAGCTTCTGTATCTTGAAACGCATTTTCTCTGACCTGTGCTTACTCAAAACAAAATAGGAATGCTGGTGAATATCCACTGAGCCAGAAAACACATGGAAACATAGTGAAAAACAAACTACAGATCAGTTCACAGCTGGTGTAAATGTCTCTATTTCAGCTTAAGTCAATGGAGATGCTCTACTTCACCTCAGCTCAGCAGCTGGTCCCTTACAGAGAAATAGTCAAACAATATGAAACACAAGACAGATGAGGAGGAAACAGTACTTCCCAGCAATCAGTAGGATAAGCAAGAGAAGACAAACAGATCAAAACATGGTTGTTAGAAAAGGCAACAGAGGTTCTGTTGGGACACTGCAGGGTCAGGTGAGGCTGGGAAGGTAGAGCCACAGCATTGCAGGTCCCTAATAGAGCACCTTTTTACAGCCCAGGCAGAGAAGGTGCCTGTGCAGGAGACTGCATGGGGCTTCCCAGGCACAGGCAGCTTGGAACTGACAGCCTGGGGTATTACAGCCAGGAACCCACTTCCCTGAGCACAGGCCCTCCAGGAAGGTGACTTTGGACAAAATTCGGACAAAACACTGCAAGCCTGGTTGCAGCCACCCTGAGCCAAGTGTCAGCACAGACCTGGGCAATGGAGAAGAGGAACAGGAGCCAAATTCTGCTGTGACAACACATTCTCCTTCCCTCAGCCTGGTGTATGGCAGAGGAGTCAGCACCCAGATGCTTCCAGCATCCTGAGTCACTTGTGGAGCAGCTGCATTTTCCTCACCCGCAGTCATCCCCAGATCTGCCGACAGCCCACGGAGGTTTCCTCCCCGTATTTCCTCCCCCACACACAGCTCCTCTCCCTCTGGACTTCAGTCCAGGATTGGATTCCCAAAACATGCTCCCGTGCAAGAACAGAGCCCAGTCACCCACCAACCACAATTGCCTCATCTCACTGATGTGCAGCTTAAGCATAATTTTGCAGTGGCTACTCTCAGCCTCAACTTGAAAGGAGTTTGCTCTGCAGCAAGGACGCGGCTCCAAGAGCTGAGTCGACACTGCCTTCCCAAATACTCCTGCACCAGAAGCCCTGCACTGCAGGGAAGCAGCATTACCTCCCAGAGGAAAATCCCTGTGAGATCCACAGCTGCCCAGAGCCCTCCGTCGGCCGAGACCAAAATATTCAGTATTCATACAGAGAGGTTTCTGCAGGGCTGATTTCAGGCCAAAAGGGACAGATTTCCTGTTTTCCTCTCCTCTGCAGGACGGTGAAGGGGGGGGTCCTTCACCCCAGGTTTGGAAGCAAACCTAGGATTTATCCTCCTGGCTGGGGGGCATTTAATTTAGGCACAATGGAGAAGCAATCTCCTCCAAATCAGAATTAAGCTCCAGAAAGGAGGGGGCCATTTGCAGTCATATCACTCTGAATGCGATATGTGCAACTGCAAGGACTGCTTTGTCTAAGTCCCTTGGCCTTAGGCCACGGTGCTGGCAATACCACTAGCTAGAGGAAGAGCTGGTGCGTGAGGATAATGGCAGAAGACAGGGAGGGAAGAGAGAGCCCATTTTGGATTCAGAGGAGGACGTTCTTTCATTGAAAAGATTCTGGGGGTGTTGAGGATGATCCGAACTCAGAAGAGAGGACAACTTAGACAAGAATAGTTCCAGCATGATAGCAAACTGCTGCTAACTTGCCGATACAAGGGAAAAAGGAGGGTGGGAGAGAAGGGGAAGATAAAACTGCATGAAAGAATCTAAAGCCCTGATCGCAGCCGGAGCGTTGGAAAGCACAGACACGGCAGCAAGAGGGCTGGAGACAGAAACTTCACCGCTCGGCTCGCATTGTGCGCGGCATGTCTGAGCCGGGATTTTGCAGTCCCTGCTCGCAGAGCAGCCAGACTCGGATCCCCCCCACAGCATGACCTAATCCCCACCCCTCACCCACCATCGCAAAATACCACCTTTGTTTTCCCTGCAATTTTACGGCTGTTCCGGAGAGCAAGGCACAGGTTCTCGTGGGAGCCGACAGGAGAACGGTTTCCCTTGCTGGGCTTTGTTTTGTTTCTTTTTTTTTTTTCCTCCGGTGACACTTCTGCTTTTTGTCAAAAATCCTCAGCACATCCCCTGCTCCCTGACCCCTCGGCAGAGCAGCGCTCGGGCCCACGGTGCTCCCCACACACGACCCCGGCACCCCGAGCTTTTGCACCCTCGCAGCCCCACCGAGCTCAGCTCCACGCAGGATCAAAGTGTCTGAGGCACAGGCACCTCGGCTCATCCACCAGCTGGTGACGATTCCTTGCAGTAAAATATGATTGTTGCTCTACTGGTAGCTAGAATAGAGGTGCATCTCAGTGATCCCTTTCGTTCCTCAGCCTCCCAGGATTACAACCACTCATGGTGCTGTAAAAATCATCGAGGCAGATTTCTCTCCTTCCTAAACCCAACTCCAAAACTTTTTCTCAGGGAAAAAAAAAAATATCTGCCTGATTTGTGGCTGTCTGATGCCAATCCTGCAGTCTGGGCTGTGGGGATAGGAGACAGGAATATGATTTTTTAAGTCAGAACCAACTTCTCCATTTTGGTGCTGTTTAATCGCAGCCGATGCGCACAGATTAGCGAGATCCCCTCCAAATATCCCACAGCGAAGCAATTGCTGCTGCGGCTTTGTTCAGGCTGCACCGACTCACACACGGAGCCCCGATGAACAGCAGCACCTCAGCACCGGCAAAAACCCGCCGGCTGATGCCTTTGGAAATCAGGGAGGCAAGAGAAAAACGGGGGAATGTAGTGGAAAAAAAAAAAAAGGCAAAAAGTTAATGCTGTCAAGGAAACTTTTTAGAGAAGAAAGTTGGAAGGACTCCTGTACAGATCCAAGGATGAGGAGTGATTTTTTAAAACGAGTTTTTAAAGAAATAGTGCTATCGCTGTGTGCCCCCCATCCCCAAAAAATCCCCAGCGAGCGGAGAGGGCTCCTCCGCCCGGGATGAGGGGGAGACTCCGAGCGAGGAGCGCTGACCGAGGGTCGCCCCGCGGCGCTGGCGGCGCCTCCGCCGGCGGAGGTCCGGGGTCTGGAGCGACCCCTCGGCCCGCGGAGCGCGGCCCGGGGCGGCCCCGCCGCCGGAGGAGGCGTGAGGCGAGGCGAGGCGCGGGGCGAGCGGCCGCACTTGCGGCGTCCCGCCAGCAGCGGTCCTCGCTGAGGCACCGCCGGAATATTCCTGATCCAGATCAATCAGCCGCCCCGGGGAGCCGAGCATGGAAGAAACCCGGCGGCCGGAGCCCCGGAGCGGCGGCGGCGGCGGCG
>WBMZ01003683.1:0-15396 GCA_013400975.1 Atrichornis clamosus
CACTTTGCAGAAGCCCAGGGTTGGATCCCAACTGGGAGCTACATCTCCTGCAGTGGGGCTGTCCTGGCAGCCTCCTCACTCAGACTTCTGCTCACTCGGAAGTGCAAACCTGCTGCCTTGCTGCAGAGTGGGTCAGTGCTGGGCAATCTCACTTGCTTGGCTTTTTTGGGGGTCCTTCCACTTCTGTCTGTCTGCTCAGTGAGATCTGAGTCCTTCTTTCAGTGGCCACCCCTGACCCAGAGTGAAAGCCTCCAGGAGCACCATGTCCATGTCATGTGTCCCGAGGTAGCTGGTACCCTGCACCTGGGAATCATGAGAGCCCCTTGAAAAAGCACCTGTGTTCTCCTTCCCCTATGAAAATGACCCAGATATCACAACTACTCCCACTGGGCACTCCAGCAGGCCCTCAAGGGCTTGTGAGAAGGGATGCACAGGAAAGCTGCACACTTACTGGGATGGATGGACAGTCTGGTCCCTGAGCCAAAGGTCACCTTGCCGTAGCCAGAGCCATAATCACACAGCATTTCCTCCCCTAACAAAAAGCCCAGCAAAGCAGCACCTCTTCCCCAGCCTTCGCCCAGCCATGGCCACGCTCAGACGGGCAGCAGAAGGAACACAGTGCTTTGCACTGAACCATGTGCCTCACTGGGATGCAGTGGCACAGGACAGCCTTCCCACGGGCAGCTGGGACCTTTGGGAGCAGGCGTGTGGCCACTTTGTCCATGCCAGTCAAACTCAGAGCAAGAAGGCTTGTTTTGGACACTCCCTTAAAGCAAAGTCCACCCCTGGGTATGGACACACACTGATGACCAAACACCCAGCCAGGCTGCTGCTCTCAACCACCCAAAGCATGGTCTCAAACAGAACAGAAAGCACAGGAGCAGAGTTGGACTTACGTGGCCAAACAGTGAGTCTCGTTCCAGAGCCGAAGACAGGTTTAGAAGCACCTGATGCTGTATTCACACAGCATTTCCTCTCCTAACAAAAACCTTCCCCCCCAGTTGGCAACACTAGTCACCCACAGCCCAACTAGAGAGTGCTGAGTGCCACAAGGAGTCAGCTCCTGCCTGAAGTGAAGAACTCCTATGATCTCATTGCAGCATCAAGGGCACTGTTGGACATTTGGATACAAACTCTTTGGGAGCACTGTTTTTTCTGTCCAAAGCTAAACCTGTCTTGGAGAAGAGAAGCTGGTAAGTAACCCCATAGCTGAAGGATCACCAGCCCTAGAAGGGTATCCTGGAAGTCTCGCTGGGCACGGGGCAGTTTAGCCCCGCATGGAAGGAGGTAACAGAAAGCAGTTGCACTTATCAGGTAAAACTTGAAGCCGTGTCCCTTTGCTAAGTGTGAGCTTGTGCCGTAGCTGACGCTGCAGTTTTCAGCTCAGCAAGAACACAAGCCCCTCCACATGCTGAAAGAGAAAAGCAACCCCTGCTGGCATGGCCATGGCACGAACTGTCCTGAGCAAGTGGGGTCGGGGCCCCACACTGCATATCTGCAAGGAAGGACATAGATCACTAACAGGGTAATTGAGGACATATCTTAGTAGATCTCTCTTCAGCTCATATCACTAGGATGGCTTTTTAGTATTTCTTCTTTATATATACAATATTGAGCAAAAATGGTTTAAACCTTGCTTGGTTTTACCCATAGCTGCACTCCACTTCCAAAGGTGTTTCTTTCCATAACTATTCACACATTATTTGCCCTCAAAACAAACTCCCTTTTTTTCCTCCATTTCCTAATTAGCTCCTACTTGACATTCTTTTTAACTTAATCTACCCAAGTAAATTCCTTTAACCAAGTAAATAACTTTAACTTACATTTCCTGTAAAGATTTTTCCTTGTTGATGGTCTTGTTCAGTTTGGACAGAGATGACCACTGACTGCAAGTTTTCTTCTTTGTTCATACAAAGAAAGGCTACAAGAAAATTCCTCCTTCAGCATTAGATCAGCATTAAAAGAAGATATCTCCTCCTGGGCCTTCCTGCACGGCTTCAGAACACTTTCTTGACTCCCCAAACAAAAAATGCCCTGCCTGTTCCAATCTCTTCCCAAGACAGCCCAGATTTTTTTTTTTTTTGTCAGGGAGTGCAAACCTGGATGGAAACCTCTCTGTAGCCAGAAGTAGGAGCAACAGAGCAAAGGGTAAGGCAGTTTTCCCAGCAGAGAAGGAACTGCAGCTTCTGGGAACTAATGAGGACATTGCCTGGGTTCTGGACAATGGAAATAAAAGGACAGTGAGAGGTCTGTAGGTCTGGGAGATTTCTGGGAACATGTAGTAGTGAAGAAAACGACTCACAAATGTTAGAGCTCTCAATGACACATATGACACAGGAAAGTCCAGTCCTCCAAGCAGGTATTTAGCTTTATAATGATTTTTTTTTCTCTGATGCAAGGTCAACCACGACCTTCAATTGCCCTCAGAAGGAAAGAACGATGGAATTTTAATGGCTGTTTCAATGCTTTCCTGGAAAGAGGAATTAGACTTTCCTATCCTTAATTCCCTTCATGCTTTCTACCTACCTGGTTTCACTATCAGTTGTGTCCCACTTCCAAAGGTCACTTTCCAGCTGGATGCTGAATTTACACAGTGATGCATTCACTAACAAAAACCACACACAACTTTGGGTCTACACAAATACATGCGTTTTTCAAAAGAGATCAAGGGGGAAAACAGGTGTCCCCCTTGTCACATACATTTGACTCTAAATTAGGATGTTTTGCTAGCTTCATACCTCTGATCTTTCCATAGCAATGCAGGCAGAAACAATTCCAAATGCAGTAGAAAACCAAGCCCTATTAGTATAATGTAATTGAAGTTCTTGGATAGTTTTAAAATTGAACAATTTTTGTCATGGTTAGGAGATGGAAGAATCTCAGCCTTGCACTTATAATGTGAAACAACTGTTTGTTTTCAGATGTACCTGATTTCAGAATTAGTTTTGTGCTTCTCCCAAAGGTGAGTTTCCAGGAAGATTCAATTATCCCACAGTACTCAACCTTTACACAAAAATGGTAAGGGAGAGAAGCCTCTGCCTGTAACAGCCAGAACACACTGACGTTTCTAAAGGGGATGAAGTTTCCACCATTTTTCCAAACAATTAACAGAGCTGTTTCTAAAACTTCTCATGGTCTAAAGAAGTCAGGCAGATCAGCCAGCCAGTCAATCTCAGAAGCTAAGCAAGGGACCAGACCCACAAGAGGAAGAAGCAAAGAAAAATTAAACAGAAGGAAGCTTCCAGAGAAAACCAATTTAAGGTCCTAATTTCTCGTTTGTTTAGTTGATGATGAACACAGTAAGGGATCCAAACCCAAGTCCCAGAAACCAGCTCAATCTAATCTTTTGAGTAAACAAAGGCTATTCATGAATGCTAATCTCAAAGACATTCCCCTGAAGGGTTCCTCTGACTGAGGTGCTGGCACAACACAAACCCCATTCACTGATTTTCAGCAGAAGAGCAATTTCTGAGCTGTTCCACTCATAGCAACATGGCAAAGAAGTTAAAAGCTAATTGTTCAGAATGTGCTCTCCTTCCCCATGCCACCTCTCCTTCATATTGTAAAGAAGCTTTTCCCTCTGTATTTTAAGGAAGATCTAACAAAAAATGTAAAAGATTCTGTCTGTCCTTGGTGAAGGGATACCTACTGGGCTTTACCAGCAGCCTGGTTCCGCTTCCAAAGGTCAATGTGCCTACATTCCCTGCATACACACAGTCAAAAGCTCCCTTTCAAAAACCCCCATGCTCTTCTGCACATTTCAGCTTCCAGGGCAGGAGACTCTATTAGTCATCAAAATAAAACTGTATGTGTAAAATACCTGTTGGAGATCCCCAAAGTGAAGGCTGGGTTGTCTCTTCTCTGTCTCCTTGCAGGTTTAGGGTCAATGCTTTTTACAGGTCATGAAAGATGAAGTGCCCTGAACGTGGGATGCTTTGGCATAGCCAGGAATAAACTAAGGCCCTCCCTACAGAAATCATAGAGTTAACATCTATTTTCAAAGCTGTGCTTTGGGAAGAGATACATTACCAATCCTGAACAGTTTTGCAGGGGAAGATGTAACTGGGGAACTATCTGGCAAGGACACCTGGCCCAATATTTCACATGAGCAGAACTTCTGCAGGCTTTTCTATCTCTGTTAATATGTATTAAATCACTTTTTTATAGGACGGAGACTCGCCAATTTTCTGAAGAGCCATCTTCTCCTTTCTTGCTCATGTAATTCCACACTGAGGGAGACCTTGTGGTGCCCTTCAAAAGGGATACATGTGAAAAGCACAATGAAAATCCATTCTTTTATACAGTCTGCAGTATCTCCTTCTACCAAGGAATACCATGAAGGCCAAGTAACTTGAGAAATGAGACAGCTCTGTAGTCTGATGAAACATTTGTCATCTCTCTGGCACTCCACACTGATTTACATGGTTCCCATTTTGCTGGGAATTTACTCCTTGCTTCCTTTCTGTGAGTAGAAACTTACTGTAATTCCTGGGAGGACTCCTCTCATAACAGCTACTCTCCATGAACTCTCAGACCTTGCAAGAAAACCCCAGACTTCTTCTTGCTGCTCTGTTTCCACTAAATGTTCCAGCCACATTCTCATTTCAACCCTGGAAGCAGTAGATATGGAAGGAGATTCCCCTCATGGGATAATTACATAGTACCAATTCCAAGCATCTGATTCTCCAATACTTCTCAAAATATTCTTGTTCAGATCATGCACTTACTTGGTTTAACACTGAGTCTTGTTCCTTTGCCAAACTGCAGCTTTGTAAAGCTGTTTCCTGAATTCACACATCATTTAATTCCTTTGCAAAAACCTTTCCTGTTCTGCAAATGTGCACAACACAAAAACTCCTGCTCTGTGATGATTTCTCGACAGGAATGAACTAAGATAATCCCATCACAGACTTACTGAACCTGGCAAAGGAAACCTAGGCATATATTTGGCATCTCAATAAAATGTTTCCGTTCTGTAAGACACCTGGACAGAAAAATGTTTCCATCCTAACTACAAGCCCCTGTTCCTTGTTCCTCACTAAGAATTCAGACTACATATGCTGGCTGAAATATAAAGATGAGAAAGAGAAAAACTTGCCCTTGCAGCCAGGTATTAACCATAGTCCTAATGAGTTTCTGTGATGGATATGCCCATTTCAGCTATTCATTGCATATCCTGTGTGGTTCCACACATATTTAAGTGGATGACTTGTTCATGTAGGGTTTTAGAAATGCAGTAATGAAGTCGTCATGAATTCAACCCCACACAGTTCTCCTTTCTGCACCCAATCAGGACATAAATCACTCACCGCATCCTAAATAAGATTAGGATCAAATCACATCTGTAGCCGAATTAACCTACACANTCTGTAGCCGAATTAACCTACACATTGTGGTGCCCACTTACTAAGAAAGCCTTGGGTTTCCTCCTGTCATTTTCGACATATGACTTTTCATTGCCAGCATTCCCCCCTCCTCCTGTATTTCCTGACATTTGGAAAAGAGAAATGCTTATCACAGTGTCCAGCAAAACCACAGTTTCTCACCTGTGAATCTAAGGCAAAATCTGACAGACACACCATTCTGAACACAAAGCAGGAATCAGGATTGACTAAGATTATTTAGCCTGACCTCTACATAACACAGGCAGGAAAACCGAGTGTCAGACTCCTGCAGTATTTGAGATCATCACAACTGAAGAAGAATCTCACAGTATGGATTGGCATGATGGACCAATAATTTGAGCTGAGCATATTTCCAAAATATCGGTCAGAGTATGAAGGTAAACAGGTAAAAAAAAGCTGTGTCCTTAACCAGATTAGACTTATTTGTTTTCACAACTATCTGTGTTCCCTGTCCAAATAACTGCTTTCTTCCTCCTATGGTTGTAGTGCCTGAGAGTTCTCTACAAAACTTTACAATTTCTTGGCTAAAAGCATCCTGGTGATGGACCTGTCTATAAAGAAAATGTTGTGCCTTTCACAGCTCTAAATGGAAAAAAGCCCAGAATGAACCAGTCACATGTACATAAATATTTCATGCGAAATACTGTCTGGACTGATTTTCTTCCTTTCTGCCTCAGGTATTTTATTTAAACTTTGACTGCAAATTGGAGGTTTCCTATGAGAAAAGGCTTGTTCTGATTTCTATCTACAAAGTGAAAAGAAAGTTCATTTTACTTTACTGATTTCTGTTTCTCAGGTGTATCTGCCTCACAAGTGCCCATTTTATCCCGGGTATTCAATAGACAATGAAGTCATTCAAAATGGTAAAAGGAGAAGGCTCTATGTAGCTCGAATATTTAAGCCTCAGAGGGAGGTCCATTAAACTTCCAGTTACTTCTTGATTGCTGAACTTGCCCAGACAATGCAGCAGTTTTTAATTAGCACTGCCAAAACCTGTGAATGGGTAGGAAATGAGGAGCTACTTGTGTCATAGTCCCTGAAAAAGTCTGTGCACTTTGTCAGGTATTAGCTTGGACGTGAAAACCTGGTGCTGAAGGCTTGAAGACAAACTCCTGTATAAAAAGCACCTTACTGAAATTGCAAGGGCAGGACAGAATTTAAAGACACTTGCAGTTATGCTGCTGTTGATACTGCTGCGAGGCTTTAGGAGGAATCTGAATTCATCATTCCAACCGAATCTCTGGGAGAAGATTTTTAGGACCAGGGCACAAGAACATTTCTGCATCCAGCTCTGCTGAGTACCCAGGAGTGTCAGGGAATGGCTCTAGCTGGATCTGGGATATGTCAAAACACTATTTTTGAGGGGAAACAAATGCTGAAACAGTACTGCAGAAGCACTGCTTTTCCTGGAAGACTTACTTGGAAGCACAAACAGACGAGTTCCTCCACCAAACGTGAACTTCCCGTAACCACCAAACGCACGGTGACAAGGGGCTTTATAGAAACCACTGTAGGATGAATTGGACAGACTCCCAATTGCTACTGAATGACAGAGTTAACTGTTGCCTCTCCCAAACCTGTAGAAGCCAGTATGAAGCAAAACATCTTGCTGTGCTGCTGATGGTAACCACAGAAACTTACTTCTGTTGGTTAAAATTTTGCTAAACTAAATCTTATCATAAATGGCAGTAATTAATTCTCTACTGTCCACATCAGTATATATTCTGGGTCTGCAAAAGTAAACAAATTTTATATTTCATGAGGTTATTTTCCCATTTAAGATATTTCAGGTGAAGCATGGATACAAAGACAGTATTTAGTATGCAACATTTCTCTGCAAACATTGTTGTGCCAACACATTAATTATAAAAGAACAAAAAAAATTTGTCTGAATCACTCCATGCCACTGTTCTTGTAACACAGTACATTTCAAAGTGTTGGCATAAAAAAATCAATAATTAAAAGTTTTTCAGTCTTATGAACACTCACCAGAACAGATATGAGATTTCCTAAACCTTCAAACAAATGAAATGTTTAGGAAAAAAGAACACAGAAGTGTAATTATTAAATTATTCACTCTTCACTTACTTGGTTTTACAATAATTCGTGTTCCTTGTCCAAAAGTTAATTTCACAAAGTTTCCTGTGTTCACACAGCCAAAAAGTGCATTGCAAAAACCATCCAAAGAAATATATTTGCCTTTTTAACTCCTCCTTTCCTAGAAGAAAAGCCAATTAAATACAATTTGGAGTAGTAGATTATGATATCCACAGTTTATTATGGAATGAGACTCATGGCTTAACCAAAGACATCATCATCAACCTGTTAGTCCTAATTGTATGCATCCCTTTCTTTTCTTTCCCCTTTAAACTGGAAACTGAATTTTTTCACCAAAGAGTAATTATCACTCCATTTAACTATATACCTACTTTCAGCCAAAAAACATTTGCAAGTCAATTCTTCACTAGGAAAAAACCCAACCTGTTTCTACCATTAGTTTATATCCATCTGTGAAGGTGAATTACCAGTTGCAGGGAGAACTTAGAATAATGGTATATGCAGTAATAAAAGCCTTAATGGACTCCGTTTCTACTGATACCTCATTTGCTGGCAAACGTGATCTGCTCTGGCTTAAAATTCAAAGAAGTGGCTCCCTTGTGAACACTGCCAAAACACACTGCAGCAAATTGTTTCCCCTTTGGTTTAAGAGTTGTGCCACATCTGACCTCACAGGCAGGAACAGTCTCGTCCAAAACATTGAGTGACTGTAGTTGAAATGAAAGCTGCTTTGGGGAGTCATCTGGAGATAAATGAAAGTGGGTATTTCTAGAAAACACTGAGTTCTTACCTGCTCCTACTGTCCATCTGGTAGTCTGCCTTGGGACAAAAATCCATGGATTTTTGTGAACACTAAAACTGCTGGTTGTCAAAAAAACTAAGAAAAATTGTTGGAAGATAAAGACACTCAAAACAATTTCCATCAGCAGATTTCAGTGATCAGGGTCAGGCATAAATTCTTCACAGCCTTTGATATCCCAGTGATTTCAAAGCCTAAGTTATATATAGATTAAAAGTCACATTTCTTGGAATATTGAAATGTAAGTACTCACATGGCATTCCCCACTTCCATTCTGAAAACTTAGAATAAAAAAGTTAAACTCTATGGGTAACCAGTACTGAAATCTGTGCCCAGATCTACCTGCATGCAATCCCTGGAACCACAGGCACTTGTTTCCTAAAGCCTTTCATGATTCCTCCAGGATGACAAGGCTTTACTTTTCTGTGCATTCCTCATTCACATTTAAGCTCTTGATTTTCACTTCCAAAGTTACACCTTGGCAGACCCTTACAAAAACCTGGCCATGGAAATTTCTGATCCATGACAGACTTTCTCCCTACTTATTAAAAAACCAATAATTATTAAATGCTTTTTCAATTTCTAAAGGTAAAACTTGTAAAAACCTTGATTTGAAAAGAAACTGACACTCTGAACTACATGTTCAGGGAAATGAGATATGTGTCCTACACATGTGAGCTGTCTAAACTTACTACTGTCCTAGTGCCCCTTATAACCAATAGAAAAACATGGACATTTTTCAAGTATAGTTCTCATCTTGGAGATATTAACTCTGAAAAAAGCACCTCAAAAAGCAGTGATGAAAGTGGAAGCAAAATCCCCTTGGGTTGGCAGATTTGACCTTGAATGTTTTGCATTAAAGAGAGTAAACTGGATTCACAAGTCTGGCAATTTAAAGATGAACATCCACTCATTCTTTATCTGAAAAGTGATATATCCACTAACTCTTGGTAGCTGGAAAGCTTGTAATCTAGAGAAAAATTTATCTGTAAACCCCTGAATCATGAATACATAACATGGCTTAGAATGCACCTTAAAGATCATCTCATTCCAAAACCCTTTCATGGGCAGGAATGTCACTGGATCAGTTTGCTCAGGGCCCCATCCAACCTGGCCTTGAACAATTCCAGGGATGGGCCAAAGCTCATCTCAGTATCATCAAGGTCAGTTTTTGATACGTTTATTTCTGGCACTTACTTGGATAAACAGACAGCTTTGTCCCTCTTCCAAAAGTTGGCTTTTCGTAGGTACCGCCAGAGTTTCACTGTGACAAAGAGCTTTACCAAAACTGCTCTCAGTAGCTTTTGAGTAGAAGGAGATTTTTAACTTTCATGTGTGCTCATAGATCTCTCAGGGTGTTTCTTCTCAAGCTTCCTAGGTCAAAACTGAGCAACCTGGTCCAGAGAAAGGGGTTGGAATGAGGTGATCTTTAAGGTCCCTTCCCACTCAAAGTTCTCAATGACTAAAATGCTTGAAAAAATTCTCATTACAACTCCCTAGAGTGAATCCCAGAGCTGTGGGATCCTCTCTCACCAGCCCAGCTCACATCTGTCACAGAGGAGATTGTGGTTCCATCCTTCCGTGATAGCAGCAACTGTAGAAGTCAGAATAGTTAACTGTGAGCATGAAGATGAACAAGAAAAAGCAAGACAAGAGAGAAATTTTTCTACAGCACTTTGTCCATCCACCTCAGTGCTTATCTTATCCCAGCTTACACCAGACTGCAACATCAGGCACCTCACATCAAAACTGTCTAAACTCCTGATCCAAGTGTCCCCCATTCCCTGAACAGCACCAAAATGATGCTGAAGCCTTAATGATTTATTCCTCTCTAAGATATCAATTTGCCTTTGTTCTCACATTTCCAGTTTTGGGGGAAAAACCCAAAAAATGAAACAACGAAACAACAGTCAAAACTCAAAACCAAGCCAAACCAAGCCAAACTAAGCAACAACAACAAAAAAACCAAACCAAACCAAGAAATCAACAAAAACTTTTATAATCTTCTTATTCAACTAAAATTATAGACAGGCACCCTACAGAGCAACTCAGTCCCACTTTCTTCCTCTATTTTCACTCCAACAGATGTACGGAGATTTCTAGAAACTGGCATTGCGGCCCCCAAATTCAGTATTTTCTCTTTATGTCCTGCGCAAAACTAGCTACACATCAGTAACCCTGAAAACTTACATGCAAACAGAACAATGGAATATACTCAGATAATTCTTTTTCCTTCACATTTCCTTATTCCTTTCCTTATTCATTTCCTTTCCTTTCCTTATTCTTCTTCCGTTATATTCACTTGTATTTACCTTCAGAAGAGTCCTTGTCCCAAAGCTAAGTGCATTTTTTCCAACATTCCCACTGCTGTGGAAGTTATCACCAGACCACCTCAAAATGCCACTCAGAACTCTGATTTAAAAGCCTGTGGAAGCCACCCAGTTCCAGGAATCTTGTACTGTTGCTTTGTAGCTGCTCTGGAATGATCAGGTTCTTTACTGTTCTTCAGAATTCCTTGAATTTATTATCAAGCTCTTCCTTGACCAAAGATGGTTTTCTCAAAATGGGTATATCACCACAGCAAGAAACTTCACAAAAACCTAAGAAAATTTATGAAAACCTGAACTTGAAATTGCTGAGTTCTCACAACTTAAAGATGGAGAATTACTTGTTTCAGCCTGGTGCAAAACACCCTGTTCTTTAAGGCACTTCTGAGTATTAATTCCAGGATCTCCATGTAGAGCAGCTGTTTGAGACAACAACATGCTCCTGCCCCAATGACTTTCTTTCTCAGGATTCTCCACTAGACTTTCACTATAAAACTACAAAAAGACATGTTTTTCACTCAATGGGGCTGTAGGGGCTGCTCTAGTGCAGCTGAGAGAGAAACCACTAACTTATGCTAAGAGAAGTGTAAATTGCTCACTGGCTTCAGGGGTACTGGATTATTGCTGATGATTTAGTGAGGACGAGAACTGATTTGCTCCTCTCTGTCTCCTCTGGAGATATTTTCCCCATTTGGATTTGTTCTGTGTACTCCTCATATTGAAGAAGAAATAACCTGTTTTTTAGACAAACAAACAGGGTAAAACAAGGTCAAAAGTTCATATACTGAGTGGGCTTTAGTGTGAGATATAACCCCTTGACAAAAAGTAAGCTGGTATTTGCCACAAGTGTTGTCAGTACCATAGAAATGTTTGTAAAAAAAAAAAAAGAGTTAAAAAAAAAAAAGCAAAGCAAAGCAAAGCAAAGCAGACTGATGCATTTTGTTAATTTTTCATCTCACGCACTAGTCCTAGATTTTTTTTTCAAATTGCTGATGTGCAGAAAAAAAAGCTTCATAGGATTTTAATCCCAATTTTACTTTCTCAAATGTAACTTCAAATCCTTCCGCAGGCAACAAACCATCCTGCGTGGTGTCTCTGTCTCTGAACAGGCAGTAGCTTCCCAACCCTTTCTCAAGTAACACAGGATTGGCAACCACAACCAGATTGTCCAGTCAGAAACAGGTCTGAATTTGCAAATGACATCAAACTGAAAACATATGATCAGTTGCTGCTGGCCTCCGAAAGTTAAATGAACTTGAATTAAAATAACATGCAATTAATTAAAATAAAGAGAAATTTAAAATTTAATTTAAAAATAAAGTAATTAAAATAAAAATTGAATTACATTTGCCATCTGTGTGTATTAGGTTCATTTAAATGCACAGGGAATAATATGATCCAATTTATAAATATTATGATCATATCCCTCCATTTGCAGTGTTTTTTTCCAATCTTTCTTACCTAACTGCATTTTTTGCACTGAATGGCATCTCTGGGGAGCTGCCTTATTGCTATATTAGACTATTAGACTAAAGCTTTGAAAGCAATTGCTGTAAGCAGAATTTTACTGATTATCTTACTTTTACTTCCCCAAATTGGCTGCTGTAGTTGGCAGGGAAGTGATTTGTGCTGCTGACAATTTTTTCACATTTTGGAACTGTAAATGGGAGCAAGGCCCTTAGAAATACCATCCTACATTCCTCCAGCCAAAGAGGAGCAGCTCACCTGAAAGCACTGTCAGCTGAAATCCAGACAGAAACTGGAGCTTCTCGATGAACTCATCCACAGCAGCTCAGCCCTTTACAAAAACACCACCTCCGTCCTCTCCTGAAATGTGAGATGTTTCCATGGCACATTAGAATTTTAAACTATTCCTTATCTCATAGAAGTATTGATAAGGCTTATTTTAAAGCAATTTGATAATTATACACAAGGATTAAATATTCAAAGCCATGAAAGATCCATTAATCAGCACCTCTAAAACCAGCTGCACCTTTCTCAGTATAGTATCTATGCTGA
Organism: Atrichornis clamosus; assembly: GCA_013400975.1. Lineage (NCBI taxonomy): Eukaryota > Metazoa > Chordata > Aves > Passeriformes > Menuridae > Atrichornis > Atrichornis clamosus. The sequence continues at coordinate 12,609 of WBMZ01003683.1, forward strand.
GTTACATGATTGTGATGAAATTAATAATTCTGTGCTAGCTTCTAAAATAACTGAATATGTGCAGGTTTTCCTTAGAGCAAAATGAAAACTTATTCAAAACTTCAACTTTTCCCAGGAATGCAACCTTTCTTTCTGTGTCCCACTCTACAGAGAAGAAAAACATTTTGAATGGATATTCAGGATCAGAAGAAAAAAATCTGGGCATCCCTTCCAGAATATCTTAGTCCATCACTCCCACTCCAGTCAAGCAATCTGCAGCAAACGAGGAAAAGGAAAAAGAAATAGAACCAGCAGGTAGTGATATTTTCTTCTTGGCTGGCAAGAACAGACAGGATTTTGTCTTTACTCGGAGTTAGTGCAGCTAAATTGAAGTGTTTGTGGTTCCTGCACAGCACTTCACAAAATAATCCCTTCTTACCATGTCCAGGTGAGTTTTTCTCTGTAGGTCAGCCACAGCACAACTGGCATTTGGAATTTTCCCAGAGCCATTCCCAAAATTACCATACAGCATGGTGAGGAAGGAAGGAAGTAAAGGAGAGGAGGGAGAAATGGCTGTTGTTCAAATTATAAGTAAAGTGATGGAAAACCTTTGTGCCTGCCCATGAAGAAATGATTTCTCTACAAACTCATTTGCTTTCCAGGCTGTTCTGAATGAATGTGCAATCCCTACCAAAGTCAAAGATTTCCAACTAAAAGCTGACCGAGGGAGGAAAAACTGCTGAAAAGCAGCAGATCACATCACTGAACTGTTTTAAATATCTACTCAGAGTTCCAAACACACAAACTTGTTCAACAAATGGAAACTCTCCCACTGATGCTACTCTAACATATATAATTGGAACTTTTAAAAAAATTTGTATAACATAGAAAACATTATATTAATTCAAATTAATTTAATAACAAGGACCATTTCTATGTATTTAAATCATTCCATCCTCCTCCAAGTCCCTTCAGCATTTTGGTACAGAAGAAGTTTTAAGGAATTTATTTTCTCTCTCCTATTTCACAGAGTGGACACCATAGGATAAAGGGATTTTCCCAGAGTCCCACAGCAAGTGACCATGTCTAAGGCTGATCCTTTAAGACCCACCCTCCCCTTGGTTGCCTGTTCCACCAGACCCCTCAGAGCTGTCCAAAGCACACCCTCAGTATCGTGATGCCTAAGGGAGAGAAGGACTCTAATGTGCAGCACCCTGAATTCCCAGCTGGATTAAATTAAAGACGTATTATATCCACAGGTTTATGCCATGCAAACAGACTCACCTGTTCGCAGAAAGAGCCAGGTCCCCAGGCAGAACCTGATGTGAGAAACCCCCCTGCAGACACTTCCCAGTTCCAAGGACTGGAGCTCCTGAGGGCACCTCAGCTGCAGCCTTCCTGCAGGAAACAGCTTCCGCACAATATCCTTATCCCAGGGCACCAGGCACTCCGGCACTTGCATTCACTCCTCCTCTTATCACCCTCTTCATTGCCTGAAGCCAGAGTGCTTGTGCTGCCTTCCTTGCTGGTTCAGACTTGCTCCTTTGCCTAGCCAGACATCCACACATTTGGAGGAACCGACTTAGGTGTAACAGCCTTTTGGGGCACAAACGCCTCCCTTAATCCCAGCAAGACACCTTTCCTCCAGTCCAGGACATTCTGACCACCACATTTTTAAAATAACTTACAGTTTAAAACTCCTTTAGAAACACTAAGGAGTTATAAAAGCAGTGCTGCAAGTGCTTCTCATATTCTACTCCATTTGTTCTGTTACCAATCACTTCCAGCCGTACAACTGCTTCACTTTGGAGCTTCAAGGAAAGCTTCTCTGAACCTCATTTCAGTTATTCAGCATCTTTCAGCTTCCTGGCCCTGGAGTTTCTAAAGCCTCTGAATCACTTAGCAACAGTTTTCAACTGCACCTGCTGGCAAGGCAAGAATGCAAATGAAGAGCAAAGAAATTTAACTTGTGGCACGTGCAGACACAACACCTCTTGTGGTGTTTTGGTGGGGTTTTTTGGTTGGTTGATGTTTTGGCCTTTTCTCTCCTGTTTGAGCTATTTACTGGATTTCATTCAATTGAAAATGTTGTGAGAACAATAAACACTTTGACCAGAAGGTAGCAGGAGAGATCAGAGAAAGAAGTTCAGTTATATCCGTGGATCTAATTCTATCAGGAACTTTTTAGTATTTTGGGGAAACAGAACAGGCAGGTCAGATTATACTGAGCAGATGCAGGATTATGATTATGACATTGTATTTCTAATGCTGTATAAGGCAACAGTAGGATTCAGCAGTACAAAAAGCTATTCAATGTTTACTATTCTCATGGAATTTGTTAGTGCTTAAATTAAAAACAAGAAAATAATAAATGTATCCTCTTATAAAAATATATCTCAAATGTTATATGACCAGAAAGTGGTATACCATCTCAACTATAAAGCTTAAATTGAAAAAAATATTCTGATGAAATCCGATTAGAAAAAATAAAGAAGGAAAATTTTTTACCCTTATTCCATATAATTTAATTTTTTCTACCACATTAAAACTCATAGAAGTGTGCAAAAAATCCATGCTGTGAAAAAGCCAGTGTCCATTACGGGGACAGAGCAGTCCTACAACTTTATTCTAGTAAAGGGAGAGTGTCCATTAGGGCATACCCTATGGAGTTCCTCTAGATGTTTTGGAGGATGCAGGCCCCTTTTATCCTAAATTCCCATCCGCAGGTTGCCCTCTTCCTTTCCCCATTGGCTGAGGTACTAGGAAGTTAGAGACTTCCCAAACCTCCTACTACATATTCCCCCTTGAA
>WBMZ01003687.1:0-45055 GCA_013400975.1 Atrichornis clamosus
TGTCTTTCGAACTAAGACACCTTTGTGATTTAGTAGCATTTTACACTGAGCCTGCAAGCTATAAGTGACTGCATGAGATGCAGAATGACAGAGACATTAGTCCAGACTGAGGATACTGTCTTTTCCCTTTTTTCAGGAAGGCCAATGTCTGTGCTAGTGCATGCCTTTATCTTCCAAGTGGCTGGGTGCTCCTTGAGGGGATATTCCAGCTTCAGCATCTGCCGGAACCTGGGTGAGTACCATCTGCCTGTGCTGGGCCAGGCTGCTACCAGAGGCTCCTGAGCACCCTGGCTATGAGCTGGCATCCTGAAGTGCCTGTATCTGCACTTGAGTTGTACGGATAGTTACAGATATTCTCGGGAGTGGATTTTAGAGGGGGCTGGTGTCAAGGTTTGGATTGCTAAATCTCATGGAAATTCCTATTCTAGCAGGGCTTGCTCAGTCTTAATCCTTCAATATACAAAGCAGATAAATTAACGGTTATGCAGGATTGGGAGTGGAAGAAGCAGCTTCTTTGTAAAACCTCATTAAAACATCTCTGTCTTGTCAGTGTGTACAGTGAGAACCCCATGAGGGCTTTCATTGCATCTTTGGGCATAATTGTCTCCCTTGCATGGTCTTCTGAGTGCCCAGTTGATTTCCTTGGCCAAGATATATGCATTTCAAAAATACCATACTATGACAAAGTGCCCATTTCTGCCTGCCTTTACAGAGGCAGACAGCTTTCCCACACACAAATAGCCTTTTAACAGTTCAATGAGTAACTGCTGCTCCTCTGCTCTGGCTCAGCCTTAACACTTGGGCTGCAAGGTGGTGCAGCAATGGGGATATTTTATCAGTGCTATTATTATAATAAAAGCTATCCCTGACAGAGCTGTAGATAAAATCTCTCCTGGAAGCAGCGTTTCCTGCTGACTCCATATAGAAGGCTTGGCAGAATGCCCTGTGCTTTACAGATATTTTTTGCTGGTAACAGAAAAATCCTCCTGTGGGGCTGTAGAGCCAGCCCTCTAAAGCCCTTGCCCCTGAATGTGTAATCTCCCTGGAGACCCAATGCACATGAAGAAATATAATCTTCTTGAAGCATCTGCTGTCTGTGTTGTGTTAAAATATGACTGGGATGCAACTGTCAAATCTCCAGTTCACTCATTGCAGAATCCTTTACAGGGCAATAAAAAGCCCAGACTAATCTGAAAGGAGTTCTTGCACACAAAAGGATCTCTCTCTATTGATTTAAAGAGGGGTAGTTTATCATGGCTGCAGCCTGAGAGGTTTCTGTATGTCATAAACATTTCACGTGCTTTTGTGTCCTGGGAAGATAATAGCACACAACAGATGGGAAACAGAGCCATTTCGGGAGGTCACTGTCATGGCATCATGTGCAGATCCTTTGCCCACTGGGACCTCATGGCGCATGAGCTGTGCTGGGGCAGCCGGGAAGAGCTGTCCTGCTTGCACAGTGGCAATTAGCAAGGAGGCCTGAGAGGGCTCCCTGGGCAAATGGATCAGCCTGACAGATCAACTTTCCTGCTGGGGGTGAAAGGGAAGGAGAGGCAACTCTTGTCACAGAAGACACAGAGAAAAGGGGTGTCTCCTGTTTTTAAAAAATTCTTTATACATTTTTCTGAGCCAGCTGGAGGACTTGGGCTCTGCCCTGAAAACATAGGTACAGGGAGCAGAAAAGAGAGCATAAATGCAGAACTAGCAAGGAACGAACACTGATGATGTGGCTTGCCAATGATGCTGAGATCTGCTCTTGTTTCAGTTTTCTGTATTTTTTTTCAACACTGTAAATTCATCTCCTTGACATCTGCCCTACCCTTGCTCTCAGTCTCGGTCTTCCCTTCCCCCACTTCTCCCTTTAATGCTAGTGTCCTCATTTCCCCTTTTGTACATATGACCCTTTCACTATGCAGGGATTAGTATCTCGCTCATAAATATGTGAAATAGATACGCAGATGATTTAATTTGTTGGGGTTTGTAGGGCTAGTGAGACAGACTGGCATGGGGAGAAGGGTATGTTCTAGCAGGTCAGCTGAAGAAAACATCTTTGGTACAGGATGAGTAATGTGAAACGGGCATACAAAACACCAGCACCAGTCTAGCAGGGAGACCTCGGGGGATGGAGACAAGGTGGTAAGACATACAGGCCAGGCAAATATGGAAAAGCAGAAGACAAGGTCAAAGATGTCTCTGCCTCTCCCACTTATGTGTCTTCCAGGGAGATAGGACAAAAGGGGGGAGCATAAGAAGAAAAACGGGGCCAGAAATTCACCCTGGCTACAGGTGGCTTGAGTTGTTGGTAACTCATTCAGGAAGAGATACCAGAGGAGAAAAAAGCTGGTCTAGTGAGATGGTGGCAAGCTAGGAGGGAGGCAGAGATCTGAGACTTGGGGGGGCAGATGGCTGTAAAAGCTGCATAACTGGATGGGGGTGCCCAGACTGGGGACACAGCTGATCTGAACAGGGATTCCCAAAGAGGGGGAGAGACAACAGAGTGGCCGTAAGAAGGTGACAACAAAGAGCTGGAGATAACAGTGCTCTGAAGCCCCAGCCAAGAAAAAATTGTCAAGTGGCAAGGATTAAGTCACCACATCCAAACCAGGAAATTATAATGGACACCAAAGGCAATAAGACCTTGCCAGGAGGCAGCTGGTGAGGCAGGGAGGAAGGACAGGATGGACAATGGAAGATAAAGCAGAGAAATAAGGTTTAATGAACCATACATGACAGTAGTCAAGCCCAGGCTTACTGCTGGCTTTGCCAGCAGCTGTAAGGTCACAGGCTGCCTTGCTGGGACAGTGTAAGACCACAAGCTTCATGCTGGCTGCATGCCCAGAGATCAGTGACCAGGACAACTGCAGCCTGTGCTGTTGTTTGGAGATGTTTGTGCTACTTTCAGCAGTCATGCAGCACAAAGCCCCACCATAAGCACACTGCTGGGGACTATGCTGCCCTTACTATGAAATCAAAGGGCAGCTGTGCTTTGTCATCACACTTGTCAACCAAAGTATTGTTATCATGACCATGCTAACTCCAATCAGCCTCTGCTGAAGAGCCAATTCACCGTCCAAAACCATTTTTGCTACAGAATGTCAGCATCTGGCTAAGGTAGACACCTATGTGTCATCTGAAGAGGAGCCCCAAGGAGGAGGCTCCTCCTGTGCCACGAGCCATGCTCCATTCCACTGGCACTGCTGGCATGCTGAAGTCATTAACAGGAATTTGCCTTCCTGCATCATGCTGGCAGACAAGGCTGGATGGAAAGGAACAACAATGCCTCTTTGACATTTTGGCCAAGCTCTTCTATTAGTGGAACAGAGCTGGGATGTTTACTCTAATCCTTCAAAATTTCAATCAACTGTTTTTAAAGCTTACTATCTCTAATAACATAGCACTTACAGATCCTGTTGGGGACGTGCTCACATCAATGTGACAACAAAAAGAAAAGGCCTGGCCTGGAGAATTCGCAACATGACTGAGATTAGAGATGGCAGACAGATCCAGCAGCTGACAGATGGAGCAGCAGAAGAACAGGACGTCTAGTATCAACACTGAAGCCTGGGTGGGAGTACTTTTGGTTGATGCCTTAGCTGAGGAAGAGGAGTGGATGGGATGGGCTTGACTCAGCAGGGTACACACAGCTCTCCTTAGCAATAATGGAGTGCATACAGAGTGGAAGCCAAACCCTAGCAAAGACACCAGAAGGTCCTCAAGTGATAACTCCTGTTTTCTTAAAGATGAAGCAGGATAGTATGGTATGTTTGACTTAGACATTAATCCAATTTTAAAACTGTATGTAAAACACGTTTGAAAAACAGAGGCCTAACACCCCTCTCTGAGCTGAGTGCTCATCAATTACAGGCTTTAATCCTCTGACACATCTAACTGAGACCTTCCCACGTACCCAGGCACACAGACACGCAGCTTGCAAGGTCAAGAACATTCAACTTAGATCTTAAGCTGCTTCGTATGTATGTGGGCTTTATTTTGGATCTTCCCTGGATCTCATCTGCTCAAGAAAGTGGCAGTGAGTGGGACCACACTGCTGTTGGCAGCTAAACAGGTGATGGATCTTCTTTGCTGGTAGAAGTTACAACGCAGCATGTAAGCCATCAGCTATGTTTGTGCATCTAAAAGCACACACTCATTATGTGTATATACATTTATCTGAAGGATCAGATGATGTTATGTATTATACAACATACGCTGAAACTCAGAGAGATTGACCAGAGAAGCTTTTTGCTGAATTTAGCCTTGAAAACCTGTTATGAACCATTGTGTGGAAGGCAGAGCAAATGCACTGAACAGTAATTGCAAACTTGCTGCTCTACTTGTGCCTGAAGGCCAGTGCATTAAATGTTTTCTGCTTTCCACAGCACAGATAACTGCAACTGTTGTGAGCTTCAACGGAAGGTACAGTTCATCAGCAATCACTTAACACAGCATTTGTGTTAATTGCCAAAGGTGGGGTTTGGACTGGAGGCTTAGGATACCTGTCACTGCAGCGTGGATTTGGAGGTAAAGCATGGAAAAGGACAGGATACTCCAAAGGAGCTGCTGGAGAAAGAGGAGCACTAGGAAGAGCTGTGGTATCAGATGAGTGGTCTGAGAACAGAAACAGCATCAAAGATAAGCTCTACAGTAATTGCAATATGAGCTGATAGAGCAGATGGTCACCTCAGTTTAGCCTTTAACATAACTTGCAGCCCCTAGCAGTATTTACCCAAAAGTACTCTACTGATGGAGATGGGATTATGTAGCAGACAGAGGGAATCAGTCCTATTTTATACAAGATACTGGGCTGGCTATCAGCTCTGACAGTCCCTTCTTGTGCTGGCTTTGACTTGGGCAGACAGAGCAATGTAATGATGTACGCAACCATTTCTGGAACAGCTTCAGACGGTGGAAACCAGGTAGCACTTTCACAGTTTCCCAACTTTGTTGGTACTTTATTAACTCACTCTGCAAATTGAAACTTGGTTAACAGGTAAAGTGTTAAACTCCCTTTTCTCTTTCTGAAATGACCTTCTGGGAACTGTCAGGACATTTTCATCAGCTCCTGATCTGTGCTATTTGGGGTTAATCCTGACCCACTTCAGTAATTCTTCAGAAGCAAGAATTATTTCATTAGTTTTGAAAAGCAGTTAAAAGATCCTTCAGTGAAAAGTGATAATACTCATCCCCATGAGAAGTTATTCTCATTCCCAAAATACTATGTAAAGAACCACACTGAAATAGCAATATAAATACGTTGCAAAAGGGATTAACCACAATGGAAAACAAAATTCTGCACTGAAAAGTGTCCCACATTTGAAAGGCCAGAGATCTACAAGCATATGCATATCTCAGCTCAGATATTTAATAAATATTGTCTCAACTGCATGTTTACGTATTTTTATTAAAGAGCAAATTGCTTGTATTTCCTTCTCTTTCTTCTGTATTATAGCATTAAAGCAGGACAGCATGCCACACAACAGTACAAACAAACAGCATCACCACATACTTAAGGGTCTTTAGCTCCTAAATTGACTAAAGCATAAATACAAACTGACGTCAAACATTTGGGATTATCATTTAAAAATTGCTATTTTCTGAGACACTAATGAAGGCCATTCATATCAGAAAATCCAGGGGCTACAAGAGGAGAAGTGAGCCACCCAGACTTCAGAAAAAGGAGTCAAGGAAATGGTCTGCATCTCTTAGAATAAAAAACTGCCAGTTTGCTTTAGACCTGCGAGAAGTGCCATATACAGAGAATATGGAAGAGCTTCTTTCAACCTGTCCAGCTCTTGAAGATTTGGGAATGTAGACATTATCACCAGTCCTCATTCTGCCCCCTCTGCTCATCACAGTCCTTGTATGGCAGAAGGCTGTCCTGGCTGTGTACTGTGCAGTGCAGTTTGCAGTTGTGTGATGCTGCTGACCTGCTCCAGAGCTGTAACAAGTCACCTTCCACATTTGGTCTCCGGTGTCTCAATTAAGTAGCTGAAACTTTAAACAAGTAAGATCTCAAGTAAGATCAGAAGCAGTGATGAAGCTCAGATAAGATCTCTGTCTTTCTCCCTCTTAAGCATGGAATTAAGGGTACATTTTATAAAGCAAAATGCATTCCTGAGTGGGCATTTGCACTAATTCAGATCCTGAAGTGGTATAGTTACATGGCAGTACACTCTGAGGGCCAAGGTATTCTGCTTCTCAGCATGATTGACTTAGTAGGATGGAACACAGTGCAGTATGGCTTTTAGTACCTATACTGGCTTAATAAGCATTAGCTTGTATAGCTAGTGATGTAGCTAGGTGATATAGCTAGGTGATGGATTTTTCCACAAAGTTCTAAGTTGGGAATCACCTAGAGAGAAAGAGGACTGGAGATTTTAAACATTCCTTCTAGTTCAGAGTACATTCAAGCCATAATACACTTTGGGGCAAGCAGACATTTGCGTTGCTACAGGTAGTGAAGATCTCAGTGGCAAAGCACAACTTTATATTTGAAGATGTGGTGCCTTTGGACACAAACAAATCATTGCATCCCAGCTCTGCTCTAGGACTTCTGTCAAAACAGCACATTTTCCTTCAGTATCTGTGCTAGTTGCCCAGGGTTCAAAAGCAGAGCAGCTACTGGGGGTACCACCTGCTTCTGTAACTTCCCTCTTGTTCACAAAGCAGTGAACCAAGTGGCCAAACGCTTGATGGAGCCATCCTAGAAGTAAGCCATTCCACATGGTACAAATTCACTGTCAAGCCTATGGAAGCCTTGCTTGTGATGAGCCTGAAGCCCAGAGCCTTACAGTTCTTAAAATCAAAGATCCCCTGCCCAGGTGGAGACAGACCCATGTTAGTTTAAACCCTTGAGTGGTGCCAAGGCCCCTGAGCAGCTGCAGAGCTTGCTCCATTCCCTGGAGTAGAAGCTGGAAGAAAGGGTATGTCCCTTCCCCAGCAGTTGGCTCAGGACACTCCAGGGGGAGTAAGGGCAGACAGGTTCAAGTGGAGGCCATTTGCCAAACAAGGACAATGCTCATCTGTTGTCACCAGCTCTGTGACCTGAAGTGGTGCCAAAGCAGCTGGGTGAGGTGACACACATTACTAACAGCTTCTGGTTTAGTAAGGGGCTGTATTAGAAGAAAAATTTCCTTCTACAACAGGGGATGGACCGCAGAGGGATTTGGTAGCTGTCCACTTGCAGGAAGGAAGGGGAAGAGAGCAGTCTCCTCCGCAGGTGGCTCAGCTGCAATCTGCAGGTAGAAGTGGAGGAAAAGAGCTCAGATCTGCAAGCCTTCCCTTTGAATACAGGGCATATTGCATGTATTCAGGGCCTAGGATAAACTAAAATAGAAAAACATTTGGTTTCAGTTCACATCTTAGTCGTGGCTCATGTTTTATTTACAGAAAGGGCAGAAGTTTCCATGAGCGAAGAAATCCCCTTTCTTTCTGTGCAGGTTCTAGAAAACCAATCGGCAGCAGAGCAATGCTACTGAACTCACAACTTCAGTCACCTGCTTCCTAATTCTCAAAGCAGCTGAAGTCCCACAGTCTTTTTTTTTACCTTTTATAGTCACAGGACTAGTCAAGCAAAATCTTGATTGGATTATTCTGCTTTAATTACAAAATGGACTCAGACCAAAGGCGCGATAGTACCTGGTACGCATGTATGCATTTCCCTCAATTAGAACACCAAAGACCAAAATGCCATCTGGTCCTGCTGTAGATCAAACAGTCCCCTCCGGCAAGATCTTTGGCATATGAACAGATACCACAGTAATGCTTGAACTGCCTCTTGTGTGCAGGACACCAGACTCTGTATTTATTTATCACGTACTTGGAGATCCTTTAGGGTGGACCATACAAGAGATAAGCAAGAGAACAGATGCAAAACTGGAACCTTGGGGTAATTGTAGTCCATATCCCACCACCCCCTGGAAAAGAAAGGCAGAGATGGGTCACTCTCTCTTTGCTGCAGTTAGGACAAGGTAGATAAATCACAAGGTTTTTTTATTGCTGGTGAACTCAAAACAGGCAACTTTAATCTACTGAGGAAGATACACATACAAACAAATGTTAGGCCTTGTGCGTTTTTTTTCTTCTTAATGTAAATGTCTCTTCAACTTCAGTCCAGCTCCCGAGCTCTCACTGAGCTGCCACTGAGATCCTGGTAACGTGCTCTGGGCAGTTCTGCAAAATGTTTTAAGAAGCATCACATGTATTAAAAAGGGATTTTGCAGCAAAGACAAAGCTCTGACAGCAGCCATGCTGCTCAGAAAGGAGAAGTCTGGCTAATCCTGCTGCATTAGGTATGTGATATTATACATAATTAAATGATTTAAGAATTTGCCAGGTCCTTTTCTGTTTCTGGTGTGCAAGCTGCAAGTAAAGTGCACTTCTGGGTATAAATTACCACTCTATGAAGATGCAATATTTGGGTGGCACACATCAGACACCAGTGGAAAGCAGACTACAACATCTGTTACGATGACACAGGCAATAAGGATAATGCCCTAGGGTACTAGATGCTGCTAGGAAACCCTTCCATAGTTTGAGCAGTTAAATATTACATCATTGAGCAAAATACAAATCAAGTGTCATTAGCTGGGACCTTATAAAATACAGACAATAACAGACACATGACTGCTACTGCATACCAGGTTATCTCTGTGGACAGCCATTCCTCCAAATCACATTGCTAACTCCTTTTAACCTTTCTAAGGAGTTTTGTAACAGCTAAGGAGAAAGCAGGGATCCTAAGGATGTCTCTGTAAAGCTGAGGGTTATACATGATGTGGGGGTGGTGTACGAGGCAGCACAACACCACATTTAAGCTATGCTGTGAGAGGACAACCCAGCTTTAGACACTGCTTTTGATGACCTTAACACAACCAGGGCCCAAATGGTGGGATCCCAACTCTGATCTGCACCTTGTAATTCTTGTTCTGCTCCAGTAGACCTCATCTACATTATCCCACACACAAAACTTCTTTTTCCTCCAGTTTCAGGTATTTTGCTTGGGTTTATATGCCTGAGACCAACAAGGCTGATAAACTACATACTGTTCCTCTGATTTCATAATACTGGCATCACAGCATCAAAAGAACTATCTGTTCAATGTTTGTTCTCTTTTAATTTAATGAACTATTAAAAGGGAACTCTAAATACCCACGTAAGTATTCTCAGTGCTTCAGGAGACATTGCATACCCAGGGCAGATTTGATTAACTCCTTGCCACCACTGTTTTCATGTGTCCATTGCCAGCAATGGATGCCGTGTGAGAAGGGGGAGGGAAGGAATAAAATAATTGCTCTCTGTGTGACACAAAAAAGGATTAACACTGCCTTGTAAGAGCAGAATTAAGAAACAATTCCACTCACAAGGCCAGCAGTGCTTCTCCTCTCAGGAATGCCTGCCCTGGGGTAAGGAGCAGGTTCACAGCTGAGAACCCCCTACCACAGACAAGGGACCTACACAGAAATAGTCCAGCTATTTCCAAAACAAAGAGTGGAATCCTACAACACATTTGCGTTTCAAGCCAAATTATTCCTGGTACAGCACTGCTGACTATGGTGGAAGAACAAGAAAAATTAATCTAGCCCTACAAGAGAACTATGGCAAACCTTCCCCATAAACCAGTTCAGGAGTGAGACATCTGACAGCTGGAAGCTCCATGTTTCTTGCTAACTTCAAAAGACAAGACTTGCCAGAGTGAGTTACGAATTCATGGCTGCCACTATGAAATGCCTTCCCTGCACCATAACTGCCCATGTACTCCAAAAGTGTTCCCAATAGGTTAAATTTCAAACTGTACCCGGTGCAGGTGGTTCTGCAGTGAAGCCACAGCACTCCCTCCTGCTCCACCTCTCTAGTGCTGCTCTCACACCCTAACTCAAAGCTTCATTCAGGCAGAGCATGAAGAAGTGCTTTTCAGAGAAGGGCATTTTGCTTTTTTTTTAGAAATAAATGTACCAGGGAGCGTATTATATGTCTTGCTGCCTTCAATTACTGTCATGACAATATGGTTGTGGTTATTTAAAGCACAATTTGAGAAGAAAAAGCAAATCCACTTGATACACTGAGCAGAACACTAGGCAGAAGTGAGTCAAGACCTGCTAGTGCTGAAGGAGCATGAGAGTCAGTGCCAGAGGACCAAATCCTGGATACCATGTTAGCCACATGAGGGTTTTGGCCTTCAAATACAATGGGCTGCTGCCAGACTAAATCATCAACATCACCAGAAACAGAGGAATCCCTGGAAAGGAAGGCAGAAAACTCTTGTGGCCTATATAGTCTCTACAAGGTTTGTACGGCTGAGATGGAGCTGGAATATGCAGCAGACCCTCAGGCAAGGTCTGCTTTGGGGGGACAGAGGAGATGGGAAGACTTGCACTATCTCTTGTGCCTTTTGCCAAGATTCAGATTGCACAGATTATGGTAAAATTCACTTGGCAAAAAAGGCCTTTATTTAAAAAAAAAAAGAAGGAAAGAAAAATAATTTCTAGTGAGTATCAGGACTGAGATTTCAAAAAGTACAAGATCTGTATAAATTCAGCAAGATGTCCAGCACCAGATTATTTCATGGTGCAACAAAGAACCTGGGCAGAGGCCAATGGGACCTGGCGAGGGGAACACCATCTACCTCCCCAGCAGACTGCCAGTCCTAGGTACTTCTCAACAGCAGATGGATTTTCCTTGTTCCTGCAGCATCTCAGGTCCCACGGGAGGTATTGGTTGCAAGCAAGCACCTGAATATTGCCTAATGGAGTAAGCCAATCACTAACTCAGCTGGCATGTCCATGCCCATCCACTGATTAGGTGGGGGGTTTTCTGGATGCATTTCCGCCGTAGCATTTCTTTTTTCTTCTTTCTCCACGTTAAAGTGTAAGCAAAAGGACTGCTTTCATCTGTAATAAGTTAAAATCAGAAACGACCTAACTAACAAGTAATTGATATTGGTCCTTGGAGCCCAAAGAGTAAAATCCATAGAAAATCTATTGGTTCCATTTTTTCTGGTATATCCCATGCACTCCCCCATTAGAAAAATGGGGTTTATGAATCTTATCATACAGCAAGGAGCAGTACCTCGGAGCCAGAGCTGGCAGTCCGTAGCAGAGGTCTGGGCTCTCTCAGATTGCTAAGTATGGTTCTGAGTCACTGCTCAATCCGTCTTCACATGGCCATTGGCCAAGGCCACGGGGACGGTGGGGGCCCCCGGCTCGGCAGTCTCATCAAACCGTAAGCGCAGGGTGTTTCTGATCACCAGCTGCTCCATGATGAAAGAAGCACAAAACCATGGGATGGCATACTCCAGGGTGATCAGGCCCATGAAGTCAAAATCAAACTGGGAATAGTCCCATGGGCAGGCATTAAACTGGCGTAGGATGAGGCCAGTGGTGAACTCCCAGAGGTATGTCCAAAGTGTGTAAATGAAGCAGCGCACTAAAATGTTACACTTGTCTTTGAGATACAGATACATCTTCTCCACAATGAGGATGGAGGTGCCATAGATGAAGAGTGCCCATACACTGGTAACACCTGGGAACTTCCAGTTGAAGTTGACCACAAACTCCCAGGCAGCCGTGAACATCACCTCACAGAAATAGCCATGGATGGCATAGAGGTACCATCGGGAGAAGGCGGTCAGAGGTTCTGCTGCAGCCATTCTTCTGCACTCACCCCAGCAGACTCTGAAAGGAAGAGGGAGAGAGAGAGAGGAGTCAAGGAGGATGTCACAAGTCCTTATTCCCCAGATGGCAACACACAAACTCATAACAAAGGATAAATGTGAGAAAGAAGTGACTCAGTTTTACCACATCATGCTTTAAGTCCTGGGGAAGGGTGGCATCTTACAGGTCTCCATGACTCAGGATGGGCCTGAACAATGTGTATTGTTCTGCCTGAAAAATGGGATGCTGCTGGTATTACACTGGCGATAAGGAGGGAGTTGACAAGTACAAGGGTTTTGCCAGGACTGAGGCTGTTGCAGTGGTTAAAACTAAGTTAATGTAATGGTTTATCTCCGGGTTGGTGTACACCCCATTATGTAAATCCCTCTGTCAATCATTTGTAAACCCTCACCCCAGTTCTGGAAAGTTCTCCCTTGTTTAGTTCCCCATTGGCTCTGGCTCCCTCTCTCCTCCCCTCTCCTTCCCCAGTTGGTTGTAACCCTGTCACCCCACCTTATCTCTGCCCCTGGACCCTCACCTCATTGGACCCTGATGCTCTCTCTGCCCCTTTCTACCCTGGTATAAAACCTTCTGCACGAGCTATCCGGTGGCTCTTCATCACTGGAACCTTTCGAGTGTGGACTCCCATTAAACCTCGGAATGCTAAATGAAGAACCCCTCCCGCCTCTTTGTCTCTGCTGGTTGCTTGGATCATGTGTGTGCGTATGTGCCTGCCTGCACACACCTCGCAGGGAGTGCCTGCTGTGTGCGAAGGGATTTGCGAATCCTGCAGGAGCGGCTCGACAAGGGACGCTTCCTGGAAGGTTGCTGCGCCTGGACCTCGCCCCCCTCACACCCTTCCTGCTTCGAGAAAAGACACTAGTGACATGAGGCTGCCGAAGAATTTACTGGTTGCAAGTCAGTAGAAAAATACAGTAATCTCACGAGGAGCGCACATCACCTGTTTGCTCTTTAGAAGAAACAGCACTGTCCATTACTCTTCTGATTCTACTATGGAATAGATTAGATGAACACAGCATTGAAATACTGAGCCTTTCCAGCTGTCACCTCCAGTCTCTATACCCAAAATGTTTATTGTAGCTTTGATGGGAGCTACAGCAAGGGAACTGGAGGAGAAAATTCAGAGATTTTACACTTTCAGACACCACACCTTACACTCACTATTCAGCTGAACTTATATTTTGAAGCCTATTGAAGAACTCATCCACTGTATGGCTAGCATTTGGAAAATAATTTTCTTATGGTGTCAGACTGCCTGATACCAAGTCAAAAAGCACAGGAGAGCCACTGAAATCCATTCAGATTTCACTTCAGCACAGCAAAACACAAAAGAGGCAAATAAAAAGGAACAGCTGACCCTGGAGAGAGGTAGTTAGTAATGATAAATAGGAAATGAAAACAAACTCTAATTGTCTATACAGGAAGAAACTTGATGAAGAGGTTTTGAAAAGGCACAATTTGCTTACCACTTAACTGTTTCAGCACCATTAGTTTTTACATGTTCTGCAGAGACTTACAAGTCTGCCATGTGACAGTCGATACAAGGTGATTATAAGCATAATTTTACTGAAGCCTTACTGATTTACACCACAGGGTGAATTTGATCTCTTTCATTGCTAGAAACTTTCAAATTGAGTTTCTCTTGACTCTTTATCAAGCACTATTTAACTTGCTCTGCACTTGTCAGTTCTGTGGCACAATGTGATAGGAAAGGACCACACTAACCTTATGTACAGTCATTCCATGCCATCTAGAAAGAGACTGTTCCTGCCCTGCCCTGTAAACACAGTGCCTCTCTGAACAAAGTATTAACATGCATCACACATGAAATTCTGATAGAAGATAAGAGAAATTTCTACAAGGAAAAACAGAACTACAATAATGACCATAAAGAAGATATGCACAGAGGAATATTGAAAGTGGAAAGGACAGAGCTGTATCCATGACCTGTTCACACCTCTCTTAAATGGACACACAAACAACCAAAGCCTTGACAATTCATATGATGTGGGTGCTTAAACAAAGACCCATTTTCTAATTGCAGAATTCATTTTACACAGGACACTGGGCCATCATCATATGTTACAGAGAGAGGTCAACAGCACATTGTGAACTTGTAGGTGAAAGACTAAAGGATCACTATAGATTCCCTCATGTCTCCTAACAATTCAGTCCCAAGAGACCCTGCAAGACAGTGGAGGAAGTGGCACATGAGAAATATGCAGGAGGTCTATCTCCACACAGTGCACAAGAAGCTGATGTGTAAGGGCACTGCAAACCAAGGAGAGTTTGTCAATGTGATGTTACTTGGTTAGTTTGCCAGCCCAGCTGATACGCTTAAGAGTTTGAATTTTCGTATCATTACTCCATTCTTGCATAATTTCAAGAACAAATCAAAAGTCAAAGGCACAGAAGTAAGAGAAAGCAGTAAGAAGGTGTCATGGTTTAAACCCAGCCTGCAACTAAGTGCCACACCGTCACTCACTCACTGCTCTCCATTAGGATGGGGAGGAGAATCAGGGGGGAAAGAAAAGTAAAACTCATGGGTTAAGATAAGTAGCGTTTAATAATCAAAACAAAAAGTAATAATAATAATGTAATTAGCTCAGTTGGTTAGAGCATGGTGCTAATAATGCCAAGGTTGTGGGTGTGATCCCTTTGTGGGCCATTCACTTCAGAACTGGACTTGATGATCCTTGTAGATCCCTTCCAACTCAGAATATTCTGTGATGTTTCTGTAATATGTAATGTCATTCTCCAGAGAAGAAAATGATTGTAAAGATTTTACTAAGCTGCCAAGGGTTTTCCTCTCTTTACTGTAAGCCTTTCTAACTTTTTCACTTGTGACCCTTAGTCCTTGGACTTCCCTCTACAGCTTTACATGAAATGTATTTGAATTGTTACCTTGGAACATGCTTGCTATTTTGAAAATCTCTTCACAAAGCTGGATCAAATGCACAGAAGGTCCTTCCCTCTCAGTCCTCCTCTTTTCCAAGGATCCCTCACCAATTATTTCCATTGCCTTACACCTCCCTACAAAAGCCAAAGACTCATAGAAACATATCCAACAAGCCACGTCCTGTTCTACCCCACACTATTTCCTCTGTGCAATGAAGATTTCTCTTTCCTGGTTCCATACCATATACTTAATAAAAATATAATTATCTTCTGTTTCTTTTTTACTGTTTGCAAAATACTTAGTCACTACACTAGAAGTCTAATAACTGAAACTAGATCAGGTCTGGGACATCTACAATACAAGCTAACCCATCGCAAAGACCACCGTTGAGTTCTTTTGAATCCCATGGCTTTCAGCACAACTGCAAAGAGACAAACATCAGTGCACTGGTGCTGTCTCAATATTTGTCTTCTCTACTGTCATGTACCCAGTCAACCCAACCTTGACGGAAACTTCCTTCTTGCAATATGCTTGAAAGAGTCCTCACAGGCTTCCTGCAGATTAGGAGCATCTCAAGACAGGGCAGATGCCAATCTATAAACATAAACTGGTTCCACTGTCCTAGGCACTAAACAAATCCAAAATTCACAGCTCCTCCTGTAAAATACTTCAGTCAAAATTTTAAAAAAGTGCATAGAAGGAATGGAGGATACACTTAGCCACAGCACATCACTGCACAAGATTTAATGGTTACAAGTCACTTGAGCATTTAGAAAACAATTAAAACTGCAGCTTTTCCCAAGCATCTTACTCCCAGCCACACCAAGTTATTCGTTGTCTGGTAGGCAGTACTGCTCACAAAGGTCTCAAGAGGGACATAAAAGAGAAAAGTGTTGTTTAATTGGGCAGCAATTCATGATAAAAGAATCAAACTGAAAAGTAGTTGTATGACATTAGAGGGAGAAATATCCAAACAGAAGGCCAAGACTGCATTCAGCAAGAAATGCAGATTTGTGAAAAGCCTCAAGTAGATAATTGAACTTGATGCAAAACTTTTAATGGAGTGACAGTAATACCGACCAAAGGGCTCTATTCAGTCTCCTGAGGAAAACAAATGACATTTATCACTGTGGTACTTACACTGGGATGGGCAGTGGCTTCCTGAAAACCAGAAACACAGCTGCCATCTATGCAATTGTCTCAGCAGAGAGCAAACAAATCATGGAGACTGCACATGGATGGCCATGCTTGCACTGAAGCTGCTCACACTGTGCTGCTTTGGGGAAAATAGGGAGCTTCTAAATTCAAAGTTTTGAAAATGCTTTCCATCATCAGCAAATTATATTCCAAATACTTAAAGTAGAAATAGTTCCTGTAATACAATGTTATTAGGAAGCCTGAGCTAGGCCAGCACAACATTCTTCCCTCTTTCTCTAGTAGGACCTTCTTTTCAGCCTGCTGATAGAAGAAAAAAAGGCAAGTCTGTGGAAACCACACATGGGACTCTGAGGAGCACGCAGTCCTTTCCCTGACTGCCCTGCCTGTGTGCATAACTCAGCTGGCAATGAAAGGGCCAAGAGCCCACTCTACCTACAGGAAACAGGCACAGGATTAACACGGGGAAGTATATGAAGGACTGAGTTTCTCTGCAGAAATCTGGTTACAGCAGCAAGTTCACTGAGGACACAAAGCTGGGAGGAGTGGCCAATACCCCAGAGAGCTGTGCAGCCTTTCAGAAGGACCTCGACAGGCTGGAGAGATGGGCAGAGAAGAACTGTCTGAAATTCAACAATGGCAAACACAGGGTCCTGCACCTGGGGAAGAATAACCCTCTGCAAGGACAAGAGGCAATGGGAAGAAACTGATGCACAGGAAGTTCCATCTGAATAGGAAGAAGAACTTTTCTTTACTGTGTGGGTGATCAAGCACTGGAACAGATTGCCCAGAGAGATTGTGGAGTCTCCCTCACAGGAGGTATTCAAGAACTGACTGGATGCAATCCAGTGCCACGTGCTCTAGGATGACCCTGCTTGAGCACGGAGGCTGGACCAGATGACCTACTGTAGTCCCTTCCAACTTTACCCACTCTGTGATTCTGTGATCAGGGCAGAACTTTTGACTTGTGTCTGCAAGAAAATAATACTGTAACAGCACCAAGATTACACTTTTATATTTTAAAATTTCAATTCTGAAATTGATATTAATAACCCCTATATTGAGGTAAGATACACATAAGACTGATGCACCAGGCCAAGTAAGGAGAAAGGATTTACATCCCCACTTCACATGCGAGACCCCTCTGTGAAAGAGGAGCACATTCAGTTTTGCAGGTGATGCAGCCCGAGCAGGCAAGAGGGAAGTGATCAGAAAATGGACTGATGGTAGACCAAGAAATAATGGCAGATTTGTCTCACACAAGCACTGCAGGGGAGACATCAGTGAATGTCGTATTCATGCCTGATTAAGTTGTTGAGCACTGCCTGGCTCATTTTTTTTCCAAAGCTCTCCTTTGAGGTGGCTTTCTGCCCATTTCCCTGCTACCAAGCCAAACTGTGCTTTAAAATAAAGTCTCTCACAAATTGTCTTTATTCCCTCTAATCCAGCAGAATTATTTAGACGCTCTAGATGAATGTAATGAGACCTCATCAAGAAACACTGAATTAACTCTGAAGTGCTAATAAAAGAAAAACACAAACAAAAAACCTCCATGAAATAATTCCCCTACTTAGTGATGTCCTGAGGCTATGAATTCTGTCGTCTACTTAATCCACTGCAGGTGAACTTAAACTACAGCAGAAAGTTCCTTATTCGTAGTGCCCATTTATTTCTGCATGTTAAAATGTTAGGGCACAGTATTATCTTACAAATTCATATTTTAAGTATTTACTAATATTTAGTTCTCTAACATGCACGTTCATATTTCTAAGAAATGCATTAGATACATCTGTAACTCTATGTTACATGCCGTAATTACTTTTAAATTTGAAAGAGTAAGTGCAAAGGAGGCACATACATAGCAGGATACTTTAGTCTCTCCCAACGACAGGACCATGAGGAGCAGAACATGCTGAAGCAAAGGGCACTTGCCTCTCCCTGCCCATAAGCTGTACTGCTTATGTTCTTCTTTCTTGGACCCTTGTTACCCAAACAGCACTACTGTTGAACTAACTGTTCTTCATGACTTTTTAACTACTTTCATTGGCACATCGTTGTAGCTACTGTCTTCTTTCTTAAGACTGCGTATCTGCTTTTCTGCTTTAGCAAGGATTACAGTAGATACAAGAATGTGTTGGTGAAAATTGACATGCATTTTTGGGCAATCCCTTCTTAAATGTAATTCTTGTTTTGCATTTTCCCTGTGAGTAAACACCAAACCAGCATCCCTTTGCAACCATGGGCAACATTCAATGAATATGCTGCAAATCTGGCTTCAGCATTTTCAAAGAAGTCTCACTCGCCATTAGGTGTAGAGATTTACAGAACACTAGATGTGTACAGAACACTAGGTGCTAGATTTGGCCCCAAGACATTAGTTCATCAGTGTTTAAAGATTTATACAGTAAAGTCTTGTGGTACTTATGTGCTGAAGTCATAACTCTGAGGAGATATTCATCCTTCAGGTAACTGAGAGCCTCAATTAACTGTGGCTCAGAAAATAGGATTTCAGCTGTATTGAAGTGTGGAATAGCTCCAGCAGATCGATTAATCAAGCCCTGCAATGTAGCTAAAAGC
The DNA here is from genome assembly GCA_013400975.1 of Atrichornis clamosus. Classification (NCBI taxonomy): domain Eukaryota; kingdom Metazoa; phylum Chordata; class Aves; order Passeriformes; family Menuridae; genus Atrichornis; species Atrichornis clamosus. The sequence goes on from WBMZ01003687.1 coordinate 18,304, forward strand.
ATGCCACAGACGTCTCCAAATACAGACTCTCAGTGCTTTCAGGATGGAGCTGGAGCCCTGGGATTCTGGTCAGCTCTGAGTCATCTGTTTTTGCTGCTTCCCTGTCTGGACTCTATGTCCATCAGGATGCACACTGTCTCCCTTCCATATACTGCTGGGTAAGAAAGCACAGTCTATTTCTTATCTGCATTTTCCCCTCATTTTTGTCTCTACCTCCTTTCCCATAGAAGGCACATCATTTCCCTGCCACTCCTTGTTTTCTTGTTCCCTTGGCCAGTTTGCTCCGTACCTGCTGGCAGCCTCTGATCCCTGCCTATCTTTCAAATCTGTTTCAAAGAGAATTGGGATACACTAAAAAGGAATGACAACAAAAGGAGATTAAAAGAATCCAATTACCAGACTAAACCAAACGGATGGGGAAGTGTAGTTCTTAACAGTAATGCCTGTGTGTGGGCTGCCCAGAAGGTACCATTTCACTGTGGGAAGGAGTAAGGTAGGGTTTTCTTGGGAAGGACTGTAAAGAGGGGACAGCTTCTCAGAGAACAAAGAGAAAACATGAAGACATTGTTTGTTTAAAGAACAGCTTTCTGGCGAAGGTGATATCATGAATGGCAGCAGAAGTGCAGAAATTAGAGACTTTCTGTGTCCTGCCTTACACACAGCATCATGTTACATGAACACACCTTAGCCCACAGTGACCACTCCAACTTGAGGACAAATTAAGGCAGTAGCTCTTTACTTACAGTGACCAAGAGTGATGTTTCCTTTGTTCCTGACAGAAGTTAAGACCCCCAAGAGTCATGCAAGTAGCAGACTTGAAAGACACTATGAGGAATGACTGAATCCAAACTTGACATCTACAAGTATTAAGCCCAAAACTCCCCAGCATCTCTTTCAGGTAAGGTCATGTCTTTCTCCAAGCCTGTTGCTATAAGATTCTAGTGCCTTACCTGCTGCCCTTCCCTGTTTGGAAAAGCTGCCCTAAGTCCCCAACATTTGCTAATACTACAGTTCTCAAAACAAGGAGGTGTCTAGCAAGGGCCCAAGTGCCCCTGAAGTGGCTCCAGCACAAAGCAGAGATCTTGAAGCCAGCTCCCCATTATCATTGAGGAGGAGGAAGCCAGCATCATGGAAGGTCTGTCCCCAAGGAGATGGCATATCTGGGGGGACAAAACCTGCTCTGAGGATCTGTATCAGCCATCCTCCAGTTTGGGGTGCTGGATTAGTTGCTGGATTCACCATTCTCTTAACCTGGACAGTTGATTTCACTCTCTGCAGTGAGAGAAATACTGAGTTCCTAAAATCCAGTTTTCAAAAGGTGACATAGGTTCACACACCATGACTTTAGGCCTAGGTCTGAGCACTCAGAGTTCCCTGATGGGCAACTGCCTGACTCGTAAGCTCCTGCAAGCTGGGCCCCTTCATTTCAAACTGTGCATTTAAGTACAGTGACAGTCAAAACTCATGGCTGTTTTCAAAAGCTTGAAACACATGATGTTAGCTGACTGAAGAAAATCTGACATTCAAAGAACATAATGCACATCATGGCTTACCAGGAAAGAGCAATCCAAAACAGAGTGATGAATGGAGAGAGAGAATTTATCCTGAAACGTGATGAGAGTCTACAAGATTTTGCCATAGCCAATATCCTTTCCACTGTTGCTACATACATAAGCCAACACATGTAAAGAAAATACAACATTACGGTCAAGGCATCATGTGTCACCCATCTTACCTGGTCTCTTAAAGCTTTTTGGAAATTCAGATAGGTCATTTATGAAAAGGAGGGGGGGGTGGTTCTTCTCAGCAAATGCCCTCATCTTCTTTACAAAGCAAAATGAAAAGCAAATAAAGCAGTCTACTTCAACCTACGATAATAACTTGATTTGGACAACTCACAGAGGTCAGTATCAATAACAAATAAATATGCTTAGCCTAGCACTTCTGAACAATCTGCAGAAATAAGCCAGAATCAGCATGCAATGGATGAAAGCCAGGTTTGGGGAAAAAAATGACAAAAAATTCAAACACTTTTCACACTGAAAATAAAGCTTGGCAGAAAAAAATACTATGATCAAGGTGCTGAAGTATCTAAAATCCTAGCTTGCTGATATACAGACACAATCCAAGTCACTTCAATCTGTACCGTTGACAGATCCAAAATAGTCTCTCCTTGTCTGCTGCAGGTAAAGGTCAAAGCAGCATTTCATAAAGCTAGCTGCGTCTTTTACTGGAAATTCTTGTTGCATATACACAACTGTAAAGAACTGTTTCCCTCTCCTTTTATTACTCTTCACTGGTGCACAAGGCTTTAAAAATTCCCAGAATTCAACTGATAGTAGGTAACTGGATAGTTTAAACACCTACAGCTATCAACTACAGTCACTCTTCATCTAGAAGGAACAGAACTGCTGCAGACAATAAAGAAACATAGCATTTTGGTCTAAGCTGAACAAGGTTTAAACCCTGCAAGCAGAAGATACTGCATAAAGTCAGATGAAACAGGAGGGAAAACACTTTTAAGAACCTTCAGATTCATAGCCCCAGACTGTCATGAAGAGTTTTCTTCTCTCTTTCCCCTTCTGGAAGTCTCTTGATGGCAATTCTACATAAAATAATTTTTCCTTCTCAATATATAATTTTTTCCTTCCTAACTTTAAAATCTTTCTGAGACGTGAAAGAACCAGGTCTTCCAAGTGCAATCTGCTACTCACCAGGCTGTGATTCCTCAAGTTTCCTCCTAACACCCCTGGTGAAGAAAACCTGAGCAATCTCGGAGTACTGAATTATTCTTTTTCACCAAAAGAATCCCTGTGGAGCCTCCAAGTACCTCATCTACCTCATCTTCTTAATTTCAAGTTCACACAAGCACCAGAGGTAGAAACACCCTAGAAAGGAAGGGTAGAAGAGGATAAATACCAGAATCCTACTGACCACCTCATCACGTCCAGCAAGATCTTCAAGTAGGCAACCACACCAACAGCTGGGAAAGGCAGCTCCTCTAAGCAGTTTCCCAGAGTTTCTCCAACTAGTGTCTACCAATTAGCACACCATGGGTATTAATCATGCTATCACTGACTTGCAAAGTGTGTAATCAGCAGTGGAAATATATTGTATGCACAAATAAATTAGTGATCAGTTTTGTACTTTATTGTTCAGACTTACTACAATTCAGCATAATTTGGGCAAATTTGTCTTCATAGACTAGTCAAATTTCTCTTTCCTGAATAATAAGTCAACAAAAGCTTGGGGTTTAGGGCCTAGATGCTACAAACATACCCCTGCTGTGTTGGGTACTTCTGTTCCTATTTACATCTTTGCAAAAGGCTGACATTTTTAGCACTGTTACTTGCTCAAGGTATCAGGAAGCTTAGCATTCAAGTTACAACCACAGAGACACCATCTTCATGTTTTATGCACACCTGTCATTTTTCTCTTTTGTAAACGTGAAGCATCAGATCCACCATAAACCTCTAATGTTCAGCTGTTTATGACTCCCCTTCAAGTCACTCATCTGATTATGTGCTGTGTGTCCCCAGAAGGAAGCACAAGAGCTTTCCCACAGGGAAACGTGACTGAAACTCAGTCTTCTGAAAGGTGCCAAGATGAACACTCAGGAGCTCTTTTAAAAAAAAGGAGTAACTCAATTTTTGTGCCCCATGCAGAACTGGTATTTGCCAGGCTATTTCTCCCTGCCATTCAAGGAAGCTCTTATTTCTTCAGACATCGATCTCTTAACTCAGCATTGGTCTCTGAGCTTTTATTGTTGCAGCCTACAGCTCCCTCCTTTTCCAATCAGTCAACTTATGAAGATACTGTCCCAGTAGTGTTTCCCAGCACTGTTCTTCCAACTGAAACATGTGCTCCCAGCTGCAGCTTGATGCACTCCAGCTCATGAGCCAGGGAGCTTGCTCATAAGGATGCCCCGTGTCTCCTCTGACTAGAGCTGATGTCACCTTGATTCTTCTCCAACTGTTGCTGAGCTTCTTATTGCCTCTCTCCCGAATCACAGAACTGGATTGTTCTCTCATGCTCTAGTTTGGACTGGACCACAGACATCTGCTTTAATGAAGGCAAATCAACCTGCTATGTCTACATAAATTTTAATTCTATCTACAGATGTATAGATATATAAAGATATAGAAACATTCTTACACATTTTTCTATTTGATTTGCTGATTTGCCCTCTTTTCTCCTCTACTTGAAGGGGATGGAACTTTTTTCTTACAACTGCTTCTTCCGACTACATACATTTTTGTGCTGAGGTGACCTTAAACAAACAATACAAACACCACTATTGGATTTAGATTCCTAACTTCAGCCTGCCAATCATTTATCACAGCTTCACAGAGTGTGTTCACTTCAGTCTTTACAGAGCCTTTCTGAAAATAGATCCATTTAATATTATGTTTATACACTTCTTCCACATTTCCCTTTGTGACAGCAGTGCGTCCAAATGACCATGCCCTACGGAACAGTCTCCCCAATAAAATCAACAGATTCATTGCTTCAATACTGGAAAGGATTTTCAAAATGTGTCTGTATTTATTAGTCAACCTAAGTGTAACCTTTCAGGTTCCTTAAGACAGCAAAGTCTGTATGTATGTGCACAGGGCTGCTTCAGATTATTTGAAATGCCTGAAGCCCAGGAATTTACCTTTCATAGTACAGCAAGCCCAGATCATGAAAATAAAGCAATACCATCACTTCAGACTGCTTTACAGACCTATCAGTTTATGACTGAGACCCAATTCACATTTATCCCTTTTCTCAGATCCAATCTACACATTTAGCCTTCTGAGAAATTCTAAACCATCTCCTGTGAATAGCAGCTAACATGCATCTGCTTCAGGACTCATGGAATTTAACTGCATCGTGTTAATACCACCTACTTGCTAAACACCTGAAAAAGGAATTAAGCTTCCACCTTAGAAAAGAAAATCCTTAAGAACTGCTAACTCTAATCCTAAACTCAGCAAGGATGTAAAAATACTACTTACCTCTTTACTCAGCTGTTAATCTGCACAGAAGACATTTTCCACTCTGAGCTCCAGAAAGGTGGCACAGTTGCAAAAGGTAAAAGCACAATGATAAAAGGAGACTTGAATTTGAGTCTACACACACAGCTGCTTAAGTGGAAGGCAGAGCAATTTTCTTGCTTGTGTCTTAAAATTACTACCATATTTGTGATGGCTCCTCTAGGACCCAGTGAGCCAACGGGCAGAAAGAGAGGAAAAGCTGGCAAGATTTAATTTGGCAAAATTCTTGCAAGAACCTTGCCTTGAGAAGAGAAGATGGAGTTAAAAGAAGTAGGAGAGAAAGACCCTGGAGTATTTGTAGAATAAGAGGGAAGCACAGAAGAACAGACAAGGTAAATTCCAAGTGTGTTAATAGCAGAAACCTTGTAGGGGGGGCAGATGTCAAGGAAGTAAACTCATCACTGTTTCCTAATCATTAGCATCACCTAAGCAGATAATAATGAAGATCCATAGATTTACACAGCTATTACAGTGACAAGACAAAATCTGGATACATGTTCCATTCTTCTTCTGGCTATGAACCCCAATTTCACAGAATCCTTCCAACCAGCCTGGCTGGGAACCCTAGCAGGGCTGGAAAATGGCATGGAAAAGGGAGGCTGTTTTCCTCTCATTGTTGAGCTGCTTAGAAATTGCTGAGAGGAGGCAGCACTCAGGTATGGATAAGACGTCTAAAGCCAGAAGAGAGGAGGAAGGCACATAAAAAGTCTCTTTGTGTCCAAACTGGGCAACAGACTTATGAAAGTTATACCAGAGCAGATTAACCACATGATCTTCCTGCACCAGTACTTGTAGAATCAGTGCAGGTGGAAAAAACAATCAATTTTGCTCAGTGGCCATGTTAACCTGGCAGTACAGATCCATGCTTGGCTTAGGACAGACATGCTCTGACTGCCTTGCTTGGAAGCTGAGCTGCTGGAATATAGAAGAATGGGAACAGGAAGAGAAAGATGATGGGATATAGACCAAAAGGCTGCTCTGGGATGAGAAACAATCATGAGAGTACTGAGAGAAAAGTTAAGATTATGACTCATGACTGCATATGCTGTCAGACTGCTCACAATAAAAGGTGCCAAAGTAAATCAAGATTGCTTCGCTATCAGTCCCTTGTCGCAGCTGACTCTGCTTAGAAGGTTACATTAGTAACAGCTTCTCTTCATTTAAGACACAATTTTAGTTTTACTAAAGTAAATTCTACTCTGCTCTGAAGGCAAGAGTTCCTTCTGCTTCTCTAGTTCAGCATTCCCTGCTGTCCAAAGCCAAGCAGCTGCTGAACGCAGAAGGAACAAGAAATGACAGCATACAGTCAGACTATCTGCACTGACCTGTTTTACCCCTATAAAAAAAGGGAAGGCAACTATATTAAAACCTGTCTCCACTAAGCTGGCACTGCAGTGGGGCTGCATCTGACTAGCACCTCAGCAGAATGATCAGTAGTCTCCATATCCTCTCCAGCAGTCTTGCCTCTGGGTTAGCAGCACACATCACTCACTGGCTGAAGGCTCCCAATGCGTCTGTCTGTCCCAAATAGTTACACTTATAGATGACATTAAACATCCAACTTTTCTAAAATGTAAGTTTAAGACAACTGAATTCCTTGGATCTTCACTTATGGCAGAATACCTTACAGTAAGACATATATTCCCTTAATATTACTATCAGAAGGAGTGGCCAAGTGTCAGTAAGTCAAGGTACCACAGGTACCATATACAAACACACACTGTCTCTTTCTGTGCCTCAGAGAACATGTCATACCATGTCATCGTCCTTATTTGCTGCTGTTGCAGAAGTAAGATCTAGAAAACAGATTTGTATTTATTCTGTGTTACAGGCTTCAAAAAGGAAAATATTCCAAAACACACACAGCTCTTTCCTCATACATATTCATTTAATTCCCAGTGACTGGAATTGAATAGCCATATAATTGAAACACAGGCACTAATTGGCCACGATCCTTGGCTACCTCAGTAGAGAGACAAGATAACAATGTATTCTTTTACTTGCCTGTAGGAGCTGCACTTTCCAGAACAGATAATGCACCTTGATGCGAAACACAGGAAGTTCATGTTCTCACTATCAGAGCTTCTCTTTCCTTTACAAAAGCACTGATGTCCCTCTGGACAATCCAAACAGTACCTTTCACCAAACATGAATTCCTCTTTTAAAGTATTTGTGATGGTCATACAGGGGCTTTAGGAACATGTGGAGACACAAGTGTGAAGAAGGAGGAGCTGGTGGCCCAGTGTCTCCATCCAGCTGGGGTAGTGACGTGCACCATCTTTCCCCACTACTGGGCTCCACAAGAAAATGCTCATGCCAGGAAAAATTAGCTACTGCAGATGCAGACTATGTTTTCAATAACTTTGATCTTACTACTTTGGTCAGATAAGAGACAGAAACATGATACTCAACTTGAAACAGCTTCAAGCCCAAAGATGGCCTGAGTATCTGTAACTTATTGGCCCCCTTCCACCTCCCTCACTGACTCAGTAAAATGTATCACCTCTCCTTAGAAAACAGAATACTGAGCTGAACAGACTTCACCTGGTTCCCAGAAGAGGCTTATTTTTGAAGTCTCATGGCAGCCTACTAGCTGAATGCTATGAAACATAGGACACTCTCAGCTGAAATACTGGAAGAGATGCTATCTTCCAGGCTATGTGCTACAGAGGCATTTGCACCAGACAGGAACATGTAAGAGGAAGTGGTAAGACCAAAACTTCCCAGCCATGAGGTTCAGTTCGTTCTTAACACCTCCTGTACTTAGTTTCTCTTTCTGCCAAGTACTGAGCTTCCATTCATTTCTGTCAACTTGTCAGAGGACGTTTACTGCACTCTGCACCTGGTTGGAAGGACTCAGTTTCCCCATGGGGCCTGGCAAACACAACCAGAAAGGAAAACAACCATGGTTGTGCCATCCTCTGCAGCATGGAGGCAAACCTGCCATCCTGGAGTCTCATCCAAAGGCAGTAAAGGCTTTTCAATTGATGCATAATTCAACTGGCTTCCTTCCATTGAACTGTAACCTAAGACTTTACCTAGCTGCCGCGTAATTTTCCTTTTATATTTAGACAGAGGAGACAAGAATCTCAATAGTTTAGGTTGGGAGGGACCCCAAAGATCATTCAGTTCCAACCAGCCCACCATGGGCAAGGGGTACCTTCCTCTAGACCAGGTTGCTCAGAGCCCCATCCAACCTGGCCTTGAACACTTCCAGAGATGGAGCAACCACAAATTCTCTGGGCAACCTGTTCCAGTGCCTCACCACCCTCACAGTAAATGATTTCTTCCTAATATCCAATCTAAACCTACTCTCTTTCAGTTTAAAGCTATCACTCCTTGGCCTATCACTACATGTCCTTGTAAAAATTCCCTCTCCAGCTCTCTTATAGCCCTCTTTAGGTAAGAGAAGGTAATCCAAGGTTTCCTTCTCAGAGCCTTCTGTTCTCCAGGCTGAACACCCCAGCTCTTTCACCCTGTCTTCACAGAAGAGGTGTTCCAGCTCTCTCATCAACTTGGTTGCCCTCCTCTGGACTCATTCCAACAGGTCGATGTCCTTCCTGTGCTGGGGACCACAGAGCTAGATGCAGCACTCCAAGTGGAGTTCCTTGAAGTCCATTGGGACTCTGAGCCATTGACCACTACTCTTTGGATGTGACCATCCAACCTATTCTTTATCCACTGAACAGTCCACCCATCAAATCCATGTCTCCCCAATTTAGAGAAAATTATGTTGTGGGGGACCGTGTCAAAGGCTTTACAGAAGTCCTTCCCTTGTCCACTGATGGAGTCACTCCATCCCAGAAGGCCACTGGATTGGTCAGGCAGGACTTGTTCCTGGTGAAGCCGTGCTGGCTGTCTTGAATCACACAAGCGTGTCCTGCCCCATTAATGATTGGCCACAAAGCTTCCATACAGGCAGGACTTTCCCAGGGTCATATTATTTTCTGGCAGGGACTTTTTTGCCCAGCTCTTCATTTGTGGTGCCCTTAATACCTAACTTATGTTTTCAGCTTTCATTCTACCATCTCATGAAAAGTTTAAAGATACACTCTAAACAACTGGTTGTTATTTTAGGAGGCACAGTTGTTACTTAAGCAGTGAGGAACCGATCCCTCCTTTGAGCAGACACTGAGCTCTCACTGACCGAAATACATCTCTGACTCGTTCGTTTGTTTGCCTCCAGTAATCTGCCTTACACTATTACTGCAACATAATAAAATATTTGCATGACATGGTTTTATTAGATTTTGAATTTCATATAGACATTTCATACATAGACACATGCAGAAGCCCTAATTAATTCATGAATTTCAGGCACTTAAGAAAGGTACCTTCATTACAAGCCTCATTTCCCTACAGGCTCCCATTTGTACTTACTTGAGCCTGTGAAGGTGGCTAGAGATGGCACATTCTGAAGACAAAAGTGGAATCTGATCATTTCTGATGCTACATTTCCTGCATCTTTCCAGTACCTTCTTAGAGGTGCTTAAAGCATGTACAACAGTGATTTATACACCTCAGTGAAATACTTGAGATTACACAGGGTAATTTCAGGTCTTATCAAACAAGATCTTTATCTTGCTTTCCTTCTGGGCAGCAATAGGTACCTCATGCCTCTGTGCAAAATGCCTGTTGAACAAGGATGCCAGTTCTTATCTCTGTGTTGGGAACTGTCTTGTGTTAAGACTAGAAAATAATTCCTCAGTTTTAAGTAAAATGGTTTGATACTGCTCACACTGGCCAACAAAAACAACCCAAAACCCCCAAACCTTAAATTCTTTTTAAACGATCTTTAAAATCTGCTCAACAAACAGATCATCAGGTGACCTACAGCAAATAGAACCAGAGAGGCACCATATGTTATCTTGTCCATGTTTATGTAAGATGCTTAAGAGTTGTCATTTTCGTGCCTGAATTGTACATCTGCTATTGGCTGTGCTGGAGACACATTCTGGTCAGCTTGTGCATTCCTCTTCTGGATACACACAAACCTGCAGCACACAAGGACTTCTATGACAATCACTAGGTATTAAGCAATATACTGTTGGTAGGATGAGTAAGAATTTAAGTTTTTGTCTCCTGTTAAGAGTAAAACAATCTAAATATAATTCTGTAATATAACTAGTCTTGATACATGCAACCACAAACCCATCACATTACACATAGACCAAACAGCACTATCTGCACAACAGTTCATAGCAATGCCAAGGTGTTCAAAGTGTTAACATTTTCAAGTGTGCTTGTTGTGCATAGGCTTGTACTTAGAACCTAGATTACATTGCAGCTAATCAACTTGCTTCACTGTATCTTCACTGTCTCTCAGAGTTCCCAGAGCTGTAAAGATATGCAAAGTTAACTTAATGTTACATATGCAAAGTGAACTTTTAAATTAATGTGCCTCAGCCAAGGCAGTGCTGCATATGTGGAGCATAGATACAAGTTCTAGCAGTGCGTATCTGTTCCTGAAAAGAAAAGAAGGGTGACTTTTGCCATCCCATGATGATAATAGTTTTCTTGGGTATTTCTTATGTCTAAGTCACTCTTCTGAGTCTCCTGCACTTAGACACTTTGGCAGCACAGCACAAGATAACAGGTTTTGTGCTGCATCCACAACATTGACAGTCTTCCTTCTCCTGCCAGATTTGTGATGACCAGTATAGAAAAGCGTAAGGAGCATCTTCTTATGCCTGTAAGCAGGCCCCATTCAGCAGCCTTCCCTCACTCTTTTTCCTGGTAGAACCACAGTGTGTAAAAAATTCCAAGAGTCTGGCTAAGAGCAGACTCAGGAACTGGACTGGACATCAGAGGATGCTGAAAAAAAGTGAAGCTCTTCTGCAGAGCTGAATGAAGGCTCATCACTAATAAAGCAGGGGACATTAAAGATCCACCCCAACTCTCATCCTGGGAGTACTAAAACTAAAATATCATCTAGACTACAGAAGCTCTCCCAAAGCAATTCTAAAAGGTGTTGAGACTTCTAGTGATAGATAACATGGAGAATAAAAATTTTCAGTTCCCCTGAAGTTGCCAGATAGAGCTTGAAGAGTAACTAGCAAAAAAAGATTAAAAAATGTAAAAGTATGCACACAGGATGATAAATGTAGCTGGAACCAGTGGACAAACAGATAGTGAGGAATATAGTGGGGCTTTTGGCGAGTTATGTAACGTGAAGCAACAGTGCAAGCCCAGAGAAAAGTTCAAGGAAGGGTCACCTGTAATAATGGAGCACTCAGTGACTACAACCACCAGACACCCCTTAGGCAACCCGCTAGAACCATGAAAGGACTTCTAGTAGGAGGTAGATGCATGCAAATTAGTTCTAGGAAAAGTGACATTTCTGTATTAGCTTGGAAGTACATTGTAATGAATATGTATGATCATGAGGGAATAAATGCCCTGTTGTAAAGTTTCATGACACACATTCGATTAGAGGATATATCCTCTGGAAGTGTCCAGCACTGTAATAAAGAACGCTTGCTTCCTAATACTTCAAATTGTGTTAGAAAGTTTATTTTCTGGCCAATTTCAGTATCACTACAACAAGGAAGTTAAGTAAGTAGAAGACAAGATTCAGATGGAGAAGCAAAAGGACCTTCCTAAGTCAGTGCCAAGGTGGCTCCATGGATGGGGTTGTTGAGCAGCTGTGCTGCCTCATGAAGCAATATGCAAACTGATGAAAGTCTTGTTCAAGCTATGCTGGCCCTAAGAGAGGCACAAGGGGCAAATCCTGCAGTGAACTAACACAGGATAATGAAACCCCTGCTTTATTACTACGTTTGCCATGATCTGCAGTATGACCTTGGACATGTCAGTCCACTTCTCTGCGCCTCTGATTGCCATCTGGCTAACTAGACTGAACTATTTAGTGTGAGGGCTGTATCTAATGATAGATGGGTCTGGCAGGTAGCACAAGTGGTTACCTACACTGACAAAAGCCATCAGGCAAAACTGAAATACAAAGAGCAGCTGCATCCAGTCACTTGCCAAAGTGCCAAATTGAGGCGGAGTCAAAAAGGCTGCACAACCAGGCAGCTCTTAGCACCAGTCTCATTTGCTCAGTCATCTGTGTCACATGGATTCCCAAGTTTACCAAAGTATTTCTTTCAGGGAGCCTCAAGGTGCATCTCTAAGCCAGATACAAGCATTTGTATTTAACAGCATATTCAGTAAGCTTCTCTGTACAGCACTTAAGAGTGAGTAATTAAAGGAAATATTTCTGCAGTAGAGCTTCTCATTAGCAACCTAATTAGCCTTCTGAAAATAATTAACATTCCTTTCTATAAAGGGAACAGATGACCCATTACATCCATTAGACAAGCAAAACAAATGCTGAAGATAAGGGAGATTTATTCAGGGAGATGGCAAGAAAGCATCCAGCAGCAGTACAAATAAAAAGGAAGAAGATGAAGCACAAAAGCCTGTGAACCACGAAGACTGGACTATGCAAGTGGGTGTGCAGGACTAGTATGTGCTTAACCATCTGATGTGTGCATCCAGTATTCACATTGAGCATTTTCCTTCCCAACCTCTGGGACCCACTGGTAATCTCATCACTGAGATGCTGAAAAATTCCACCTCCAGCTTGTTTTGAAAGCCAGCATTAATCAACCATCCACCGTCACAAAAAGCTTTCTCCATACGCAAAAATTCCCCAAGGGTCATGTATTTTGACTAATAAAACACTATCAAAATTCCCATTAAAATAAACCACGATTTAATGTCAGATAACAAGTGAGTTGATGGCTATGAAGTACACCTGTCCAAGATTCACAGTTGGTCAGTTAGCATGCCCTGAAAGAGTCAGGCATATGTTTCCTAACCAGTGCAAGTCTGAAATCAGTGTGGGTGTGGAATCACAGGCACCATGTTGTGGGATATGTGTGTATATACAGACAAGAGAAAGCGAAGGACAGAGGTCAATGTATCACTGCCTGGTGCAGCAAGAACTGTGGTAACAATATAGTTTGATGCACTGTTTCAGTGAAAGGAGAAATAAGAAAGGAGAAATAAGATGAGCTTCTGAACATCCACATATTCAGGTAATGTAGCAAACATAACAAATCATGAACGTGCAGCTGCACTTTTAGCCATTTCCGTGTTTGATACATACTTATACTTCCCTGGCAGGAAAGCTGAACACTCATAGCCTTCAAGTGTGATTGCAGTGAGGGCAAAGCTCAGCTGTACAAACACTTCCATAGCTACATCGCTATGGAAACCACAAATCTATTGCCTGCTCTGTTTGTCTACTTCTTTCACTGATTAAAAACAAACCAAAAAAAAAGTATGCTTCCAGTTTATCGCCTTTTCACTTCAGTCAAGACCACAGGACAACAAACACATTTTACCTGCTTCAGAAGCAACCCTTTCTTCCTGGACAGCTCTCTTTGTGAAACCTACCCAACCTCTCAACCCAGCTGGGCAGTCTTCCCCCTCAGGATGCGTCCACCACTTTTTTAGTGAAGACTGTTCAAACGCAGTCTGGGATTTTATCTCAGCATTCACAGCTTCCCTCAGCTTCTGGACTAGGACAGCTCCAAAGGTGACTCCCTCTAGGGCATATCCAGCTGGCTGACATAATGAGAAGCTGAAAACTGTTCTGAACGCAAGCTACAGTGCCTTGTTTTGACTGAAGTAACATTCCCTTCTTTTCCAAAAAGCTCTTTAACAACATCTGAAGTACCCTCAAAATGGAGTAGAGCACATTACAAGACAACTGTAAATGCAAAGGTTGAACTTTTGCTTTAAGAAGACCATCATTTCTACAGCTGTTGCAAGTTACAGGTAGCTCTCCCCACACTAAAAATCAGAATTCCCCTCAGCAAAAGCCTAATAGCCAAGAGCAACTCTGAGAGATGCAGAAGGAAAATGGGGAAAAATGCTCAAAAATCTGCAATATGGCATGCATGGTGCAGCCTGGGTATGGGAAATGACTGAAGGAACCTTCATACTAACCAGCAGGAAGTAAAAAGAAAAAAAAATAGTTAAAACCCCTCTGCATCTAAGTATGTGCATTTTATGCTGAAGAACAGCCTCTGAACAATCCTTCAGCAACACCTTCTCTCACACTGGACACCTCTAACCTGAGCTCAGAGCAGTTCATGGAAGAGTTGGAGAACTGAGTCTCTGCAGCTTCATAAGTCCTCAGAGCCTCTCAAATTCAACTGACAACTATTACATAGACAAATGCCCACTAGTAAATGAGTTGAGAAAAACTATATGTTACAGATGTTCCCAAAGAGCCACTTAAATACACTCATCTCCACTAAAGCACTCCGCATGGACAGAAAAATCCTACCTGTGCTCAGGGAACTCTTAGCAGAGGACACTTTGGCTTCTCAGCAAGACAGAGCTAGGAACAAAATGACACAGTCTAAGTTCTCTTACATAAACCAAAGCAATGTTACACAAAAGATGCAGCTCCCCCACTTCCCTTTTGCAAAACGGTCCAGAGCAGCCAGGGCTTCCATCTTGGTCCTAACTCATTGCCCTCAACTCACAGACAATTCCAGGCTGGCATTACCAGATGTGCCCCAGGTTTACTGGTGTTAAAGGTATTCCTACCAACAGCCCACGGGATGATCAGAGGTTACTTCTGTGTCCTCAAGGATGTCACAACAATGCCCAAGCCAGTTTCATGAAGGACAAGCTCAGCAGAGTGGTGATCACAGTCTGCAGGGTCATGTCCCCATGGCTGTGAAAGCAAATCTGTCTGCATCTCCAGCAGACAGCATCCTGAACAGCCTGAGTGGATGGAACATACAGGAGGCATTGAAGGAATGAATAATTCATAGCCTTGTTCTGCTGCCAATGGATCTATGTTTTCTTGTGCCCATACGGTGCTCAGTTTTTGTTTTAACAGTAATAGGAGACTTCTGCACTTCCTTCAATGATTCTTGAGGACAGGCAAGAAGCAGCATTTGCTCTACTCACAGCAATAGTACCACACACCAGAGCACTTGCCAGACACAGCTTTCTTCAGAAACACTCATGGCTGTATCACTGATGAAATGGCTGGACTCTTACGAGGCTCAGTCCACCACCAGTTTCCTTCTCGGGAAGCTGCTGACTCTTGCTTTGTCGTAATATTGCAGCACTGGTCTGGACTTTACTGCTCAATAGATGATACTTGCTGACCAAGTGAAGCCCTGTAATCAGCTGCACAATGGGAAGTGAAATCAAAGCTGGAGCTCTAGGCAGGAGCTGACCCTGCTTATCCACACTGTTACCACTGCCACAATTAAGTCTACTGCTTTCCTTCAGCAGCAGATTGGGTCTGTTCCCCAGTCTCAGAGAGGGACAGGGGTGTATCAGCAAAAATACCCAGAGGAGTGGGACAACAGAATATCCCAGCACAGGATCTCTTGGGCACTACAACTAAGAGAAGGTAATGAGACACCTGAGACAGGACAGGCTGAGGGATGAAGGTGCTACATGTATTTGAATTTTATACATGTAGCATCTACATATTCAAAGTGACTTCCCCGTTAGAAATAAAGTACTGTGCACAACCTACCCATGAAAGCTTATCCGCAATAGGGAAAACAGTATTGTAGCCTGAACCAAACCACATACTGCAGACATACAGAGCATGCCAAAAATGCTGCAGGGTCTGGAGATTGTTGTTCTGGTCCCACAATGTCCATCCCACTGACCAGAATCAATATAAAATTTTGCTCTGGGATATAAATCACCCTTCCAATTTGATAGCATTTTACATGCACTCTGTGGAAATGTAACTGATTGCCACAGAATACAGGAGAATGGCAAGAGGAGGCTAAAACGATTAGTAGAGTAACACACTGGTGAATCAGGTGCAGAGACTGCACTGCTTCTTAGGGCCAGGAATAGATTCCTCATCAGACTGACTCACACCTGTGCTTTTACAGGAAGGAGCAACCCTCTGCTCTTTACCTACTGCTCTGGTTTAGCTCAGAGATACTGCTCCACTGTCCCGATTGTTTTAACTGCCTAAGGCTATCAGAGTGCAAGGTTTTAAAGAGACAATAACACTGAAAAGTTTGGCAGTATAAATTACAAGCAATCAGAATGATGTGACTCAAAGCAGACAGAAATCAAGGGTGATGTGTGCAAACAGCGATCTTACACCTCCAGAAAACACCCTGAAGTTTGAACCGATGAAAATAACTTTGCAGTCTACATATTTAAATTTCAAAGGTCCCATCTACAATGCAGTCAGCTCTGTACTCAGAGAACTGCTCTGTTTTTCTGGTCTACAAGTGCAGTCCCACCAGTTTTACCCTCCAAACCTTACCTTTTCCAGGGAGGGATCCTGGGGCTCTCCCACTTTTTGGTCAGCTCCTGGTTCACAGCATCCGCAGGTAGACTAGGTTGTCTCCGTCAAGTCCAAGCCGTTTCAGATGTCAGTCGTTTTCAGACCACGTGTGTGTGACCAGCAGCTAATACACCAACCAGACAGCCTTCCTAAACCAAAGAAGTACAGTTTAATCTTAATATAGCACAACACAAGAGAAGCTTTAAACACTGAAAGAGCTATGTGTATGGATAGCTTAGCTCCAGTACAGAGGGCCCTGGAAGACTTGACTTCTTCAGAGGCCCCAGATGAGCAGTTGTACCTGCCCCTTGCCCAGGGCGGCACCCTGACAGCTGCCTCTCCTCTGGTGAGGCTGAGCCTTTCCACTCTCCACTGTCCTTCTGGATCTCAGCCACAGCAAACACACAGAGCAACTTCACTGGAGTCAGTGACCAAAGGTTCACTGCTACCGTCTCAATCAAGGTCTCAGTTAACCCTTCAAGGGTCTGCCAGAATTACTTTACTTCTATTTTCCTGGCCAATGTCTCCATTTTTTAAATAAGCTTCACTGCTGACACCTTTCTCTTCCCTATCCTATCTCTCCTAACATTGCCTTCTTATCTTCCCCAACCTCCTATTCTGCTCACTTCTCCAATCAGCACACTTTTCTTCTCTCTTCCCCATTCTAGGACAGAGTGTGGAATTCATGTAAGCAGACCCTTGCCATTGCCACCCACCCAGCATCCCAACCTGTTCCTGGGGGCACTGACACTGACTCCTGCCCCCGCTCCAGTAACGTGACTACCTTTCACCTCCATGTTGGGCTTGGACAGCACAGCTGCATGATCCAAGCAAGCAGAACCCAGGAGCTGGGGCTCTCCTCTACAAGTGCTGACATTTAGGATGCCAGGTTCCTGATTTTCACACAAGTCATGCCTTGAGGTGAGAGCTTCAACACACAAGTATCAAACACCTTACGTCAGCCTCACAGATCTTACAATCCAAGGGCTTGCCTATACACAGTAGTTTTCTGTATTAACTGCATATGAAGAAGTTAAAGACATTTCTGTCAGACTGTGTAACAAATGAGTTCTTCACGTTATCCTAATGAATCTCAGAGTTTTTCAGTACTAAAATCCAAGAGGAATTCAAGAGAAAAGTTTTCCTTAAAAAATAAAACAAAACAAAAACTGAATCTACACCTTCTATTGAGGTGACACTGAACTACAAAACCACTCCAATTAAACATGCAGATTAAATAACTAATCCTCTCCCCAAAAAATCTTCCCACCAAGATTAATGGAGCATAAACCCACTAATTAAATCAATGTAACATGAGTATTACTGAGACACATTTCCCACATTCTGCCTATGCACTGAGGCTTGCATCTACTTTGGAGTCTCTCTTATCACGAGAAATAGTTGCTATTTTACCAGCTAGATATTTGTATATCAGACTGGGAAAGAACTTGTTTGTTGTCTAGCTTTGGTATGAATTGTTGTCACATCAATGTTTCTAAAAATTATTTGCATGTAATCTATTTTCCTTATATGCATTTTGCCACGGTTGGGTATTTGCCACAGGTTTCTGCTGAACTATTTATCAGGCATATGCAAACAGAATTTCAAAAGGCATTTTCCTGGAATCACAAGAACACTCAGAATGCTTTTTACATAGTCAGACCTACTTGTCTATAATTTCGTATGTACAAGACTGAGGAACAAAATCATACAAAATAAGCAACTGCAACACACTCCCAACTTCTTCAACACAGAACTACAGACATTACAAAAGGCTTCAAGCCAACCTAACTTTAGGACGACACAGTCCTACTCAATCCATCCCTTTCCCTGGCACTCAGGCCACCTACGGGGCTTCACCTGGAGCCAGACCAAGGAACTCATCAGCCATATGAACGCTACCCCATGCTACCCTAATGCCTGCTAGTTTTCAGCTGTATCATCTCTCAGATTTGGCTCACAGCACACAACCCAGCAGGAGGAGGTTCCCTTTTCACAAAATACTTCATTTCTTTGAACTCGAAGTGCTGGAAAAACCATACCTTTGGTTACATATGTATCTACACTTGAAAGAAAATACTAATTGAAAAAATCTTCATTAGTAAAGACTGTGTTATAACACAGGTGAGCAGAGCAGTAGAGCTGAAGAGAAAGTTTTGACCTTAAGGCTCACATGATTAATACAATGCTTAAGCTGTTCAGAAAAGGGGATTTGTTTTTCCTTTTGTACATAAATGAACTTTCTGTGTCAAAATACTAATAATTAAAAATGTGTACTATTTGTAGTATGGGAAAATCAAACAAAAACCCAACAAGAGTAGTGTGAACATTCAATTGCATATAGAAAAATAGTGATAATCTAAAATCTCAGACTTCCCAAAACAGCACTTCCTGCTCTGACTGTTCCTCTGACACAGACACCAACATTCCTGGTGTCAGCAGGTTGGGGACTGCACAGGAGCATAAATCAGCAGTAGTGCTCATCAAATGACAATACAAAGAAAAGCAAACAAAAAGGAAAGCAAATTCCTGACTGGAAAGTGATTAGTTGTGCGTTCCTTCAACTGTCTATTTTAGTATTTACACTTCAGTATTTCCACAGGGCTCTAAGAAGAAAGCTCGGGTCCATGCAACTACCCGGTGATAAGTTGTTCAACAGAGAAATCAAATCACAACCTTGCTCCATGACTTATCTGGGATTCTTCTGGAAAGAAAGTGCCAAATTTGGAAATAGAAAGTCAGCATGGGTCTTCTCAGAAACTCACACTGTTCTGGCAGGACTTATATGGAGGATGATGCAAATTTCCCTTTCAACTGAAGTCCCACCACGCCTCTTGATGAGGACTTTTGAACCTGTTCCTACACTGGACTGAAATACTTCAGAGGGATATACCTAGGATACAGTCCCCCACCTCCTAAAATGCAAATGTCTTTTGTTCGTTCTGGAACAACAACAAAATAATTGGAAAACCAACCCTGTAAAACAACAACTTGCACTTACCCGAGGAAAACAAATCATTTCACAGTTATGTGCATCCTTTCCCAGATACATCCAGGTGGGTCCCCTATCTCTACTGAAAACTTCTGTCAAAGCCCTGAGAAGCACATTAGACCTCCGGAGTTCCAGATTTCTTTTAAAAGCCATGCCACCGCCCAGCTGTTGAAGAGACTTGGGCAGATGCCCACATCCCCACACAACTACAGTCTCTGCAAATGCTTCTGTGGCTATTTATGCCAAAAGCAAAAATGCATTTAGAATAACTTCCAAGAGTCTTTATTTTTTGTTGTTGTTATCTTGCAGTATCTTTGAAAAAAACCCCAAACTCCTGGTTTCAAACAAACACACAATTGAATTCCCTCATGCTGCTACATCTGTCTTACATTATTAGACTCTCACTTTTTCTTCTGTGTACTCTCATCCCTGCTTATGTTCCTTACATTCTGATTCTGCTGAGGCGATGAAAATGAACCAGCTGGATGGATTTACATTCATGTTTTCATGCATTACCATGGCTCTCCACACTTTTGGGCCAATGGACCACTGTGAGTGTTTTAAGACTTCTCACAGCTTGCCATGTATTCCTGCCATCTATCTTTTAATGAAAATCTCTCACCCATTTTCTTAATTTTCATGGTCCCAAGAATGAGCTATGAACTACTTGCTGTAAGTTGTTGAACCATCTAAGATTCACAGACCCACGGCAGGGAATGGTTATTTACTCCTATATGCTCCCATACCCTTCATTATCTTTGAGAGCTCATCTAACTTTGTTCTTGTTGATTTCAGGTTCTGTGAATACTTTTCTCTAGAACTGGGGTCAAATCTGACCTCACAATATGGCAGGTTAAGCAGGAGATGAGTTAAAAAGGAGCAACTCTTACAAAACTCCACCTACACTTTCTTTATGAAGAAGTACGGAACACATGTTAAATCATGAAAGCACACTCACTGGCTTTTTGGTAATTGAAAGCAGGGTACTGTTGCCTGGCAACTTATCTGATTACCATTTTTTCAAGTATCACATGCACACTTAGATATGTTGCATAATAATGTCTCGCTTTTATGCCTAACCCAATGGGAAAAAAAAAGGCGAGGGGGCAGGGAGCAGGAAAGCTACCAAAATTCATGTCTTTCTTTTCTGGCAAAAGAGAAAGTACAAGATAGTATTCAAAAACAGGTTGAAACATTAGTATTCCTGAATTTTATTCCAGCCTTTTTCTGGCTTGCCGATTGTGCTTATACAAGCATTTTATTTTATCTACTTGGCTGCAAAATGACACTAATAATACCAGCCGCAGAGAGACACACTGAAAATTCATTAGGAATAGAGAGATTCTCAAATCAAAGATGCAGTGGAAGTGCTGGTGTTAGCACTTACAGCTTTTTAGTACTCCAAACGTTGCTAAACCCTGGTCCTTAAGCATAGCAAATTTTCATCATTGTCATGACATTGTCCAGTCCTTGTTTCTCAAATCATGAAAACTATATTTCCTGGATCAGAATGGGACACTTTCCCTCTTTTTAAGTCTGATATGTAGCTGGGGAAAGAATAAAAAAAAAACCAAAAAACCTACTCCTACCACCTCCGACACAAGGCAGCATACCCCACCTTGAGGTTGGAGTACTAAGCACTATCACAACTCTTGGAGTTTGTACCATGAAAATCAGAAGCAAATCAGAAAATGTGCATGCATGACATTTTTAGAAATCAACATGCTCTACTTATTGATCTGATCTTTGAAAAACTAATTACACTCTAGCTAATCTATGAAAGAATTAAAAGTTATCTTTATGGTGAGCGGTAATGCCCTATGCCATAAACACCAAAGTGAGGCATTGTTTCCAAAGGCTGTAATTATATAACAGGGGGGACCTGGATTCTAGAAGTTGACCTTTTGTACATCCACAAGTTACAAGGCAATATAATATAACAAATTCTTTATATATGCACCTTAGTGTTCCATTGCACAGAATGGAAATGGCTTAGCTGCTCGGGGCACTCCTAATACCATGCTAACCTCTGTCACCCCAAGTGGCTGAAGCTGGTGTTTTGGAAAGTACCTCATCTCCATGGCAAAGTAATAAATAGCAAAGGAAAACCGAAAGCAACAACAGCCAAGCTCAATACTGCTATGGAATCATTACATTACCTTCACAGCAGCTCCTCTCTTCCTAGTAAGACATTCAAGCATTTTGATAAACTGCACCCTACATCATGACGCTCTTGTGCAAGTCCACTTCCAATTAAAACCTTAATTGTGAGGTCTGCCTTGGAAAGCACTGTTGGATCAAAATAAACCAAATCACATGGTATCTATCATACTGCTAGGGGAAACTATACACACCTTGAAAACACCAGAAATGACAAAGATAAATAACTCTTCCTCTAGAACTTACTGGAAGCATCCTTACCATAAACCTCTGCTGACACAAAATACAAAGGAAATACATGGCTCAAAGTGTTCCATGGGTTAAGTAAGTCTGGCTTTGCTAAGCTGGTTAGCAGGAGAGGACAGCCAAATATACCTCTAACATCAGGCACACCCTGCTGCAAGCAGAGAGGAATGAGTCTACCTAGAGCTTTGCATGGACACAGCCCCGGCCAACATTTCCCAGTCCAGATTAGACTAGTGGAGCCAAATGAGTTGGACCATCTTCTGTGCATGTATTCTGGATGAAAGAAACAAAACCAAAACAGACTACCCATCCCCAGAAGGCACTTGACAGTACACACAGCACTATGCCACAGCTACCCACACTAAAGAGAAGAGCTTCCCCCTTCAGAAGTACTTCATCATGCTCCCAGCACAATCATGAAAACAGGACAGAAAGGTGCTTCACAGAAGTTCTTCTTATAGGCTACATCCAGTAAATGGCACAGCTGAGAGCAAAGATCCAGCAAGGAAGAAGTCAAACAGCAGCTTCACCAGGCTATGCTATCAACACTCACCTAGTGAGTACTAATGCTCAGATCTTATGCAATGAAAACAAGACAGTAGTATTTGTGGTAGGGGAGACTCCCTCAGTCATTTAATCTAGCTTTGACAGAAGCATGTGAGGGCAGGGGAATTTTCAAATAAGGTTGTGGTGAACTCCTGTGCACTGACACCAATAAAAATCCAGAACAAAAGAAAGGGTAACATAAAACGCTTCCCTCTTTTATGCAATGATTAGACACCTCTGACCTAGTAACTGATCGGTATGTTCATTCAGATATGTCTATGAACAAATCTCTAAAGCAGTCTAGCTTTTATTTCACCTCTGAGGACATGTTAACAAGTAGCACGCACCTGCAAAGCGTTTTACACTCATTTTAGTTGGACTGCAAGGTGCATAAGCTCTGGCTCACAGTAGACATTACTGGGTGTATCATCTACAACCAGGAATGCAGTGCTCTGACTAACCAGAAAGAGAGCATTGTTCTGAACTGGCACAGATGTTGGTAATCTGCTCCTGAAGAGCCAAAGCCTTTGCCCAGTCTGGCTTTCTTTCAAGACTCTTTGTAGTCACCTGCACAGCCACCCTACCCAGGAGCTCAGGAACCATCTGGATACTCCTGCCTCACGTATCATCACAGAAATGTGAAAAGCAGACCAGTTTGTTTCTGACGTACACAGATAACCAGCCCTCTGCTCCCTCACCCAGTCTATACTGAGCCTGCAGAGCTAAAGCAAGCAGCATGATCAGGTGATAAAGCCACCAGAGAATATAAAACACACACAGGAAGTAGATCTAAGAAAGGATTATTTACAAACCTGTACCAAGCAAGCCACAAGCAGGTAATACCTTTTATGTTGGAAAATATTAGCTAACTAGATGATCAAACTTCTTTCAAAAGAGCTAAGGAAATATACCATACACATCAAGCAAATTTTGTTTAGAACCAGAACTCCCACTTGTATTGTTCAACTTCATCTCTTTCACCACAGAAACAACCCAGGAACACCACTGGACACTTTCATTTGCAGCTATACAGGAACACGCAGGACAGAAGGGACCACAAATAAGTTTGATCGGCTGCCATTTCCCCATCTGCAGGACATGGCTCTGGCATCTGAAAGCTTACCGAGGTACTGCAACCGCTACGCAGGTAGGCAGTGCTTCCCACAAAAGGAAGGTGAGGAGTGGGAATAAAGGCTTTTCCTACCTCCTGCTGGCAAACAATTTCTCTAAGTAATTGACCCATTTTCTAAAGAATAATTAGCCCTAAGGAATTAAGTACTGCTGCCCTTTAATTAGCCATGTTGTTGCCTCTCCTCTTACCATATAATAGCAGGCTGCCTGAGACTGAAAAAAGGAACAAAACAACACAATTTCATTTTCTTAAACATGGCATTTGTTGAAGGCAATCCAGAAAAAAAGAATCCTAAGGTACAATTTGCAACAATAAAATTTCCCATTACTTCTATAATTTCATCATCAGAACAAGGTATCCTTCATGGCACCACTATTTAAGCCTCCTCAATATATTTTCCCCTTTTTAGAAGCTTTTTCAGGATGCTTTCTAATCATCTTCCATAAGGAAAAACTTCTTTTCACTGTCAGACAGTTTAAGAACAGAAAGGACTCTTGCCTAAAACCAAGTCAAATCTCCTGCATATCATTTTATTAAAATTTCATGCAGTTTCTTGTAACACAGCTCAGCAACTTAGGTAAGGACAGAAGCTCTTCAGTGTAAGGAGAGTAGTGCATACCTTGAAAAAAGAGCACAAGAAATCACACCATAACCAGTGTGGCAACTCCAAAACTGGCAAAGGACTGTTCAAATGAGCCTCACACAGATCACCCTTAGTGACCAAACCCATGCTGCAGAAAAAAGAGAAAACCTACAAAGCCTGGCCCCAGACTCTGCGATAAGTATGATTCTGGGGATACAAACAAGACTTGCCATCAAAGCATGTGATGATAGCAAAAAGTTGGGAGTTTCCCTCCGCCACGGGAAGAGTGCACAGTCTCCTCTCCCTCATGCCCTCTCCAGACCTTCTTCCTGGCATGCTCAGTCCCCAATTGCAGCTCATTTCTAATGCTTTGGAGGAAGGCAGAAATTAAATTCATCTGACTAATTACATCATGAGAAGAAACTCCCCTCCTGGACACAATGCAGTGCTTGTCAGCAGCCCTGAAACACCCGATCTGAGGAGAGTCACCGTCTTAACCAAGCGGACAGGTACTAGAAGCACATTTACAACACTGGAAAACAACTCCTCTCCCCACTTCTTGAATAAGTAGATCCACAAATTACAAGGGCAAAGGAATCCCTACATCTTCACTCTTTTGGACATCTCCAAAATGCTGAATTAAAGAATAGATTGTAAAAAGATATCTTAAAGATTCCACATGCTGTTGAGTTCATCACCTTATCCAAAAACCTCTTCCTGTCTTACACTCAAAGCCAGAAACCTGCATCTCCTTTCAAGGTTAAATTTGCCTTTCACTGTTTGGCACCACATCACATCATGACATTGTCAGCAAAACTGCGGAGTCCACACTACCAGGTACCATTTCCATATGGATGCAGAGATCTAGGCAACCCTCAACCCGCGCCTATGCTATCCATACCTTGTTTTAGACACCCTTTACCATTTCTGTGAACAGCCATGGGATCTTGCCACAAGAACTCCAGGTTTGAACTCTCCAAGGAAGCAGCTCGTTTTCTGCCTCCACCATCAGCCCACAGTACAGTGGGAACAGCAATACCGACCAAGGCTACGGACGTGTTGCCAGAGCCTCAGCGAGAAGTTATGCAGTCACAAGCAGTACTACCTCAACCCCTGCTTGCCCCTCCAGTTCCTCTCCACTAGACTATACTACCCGCTTTCCAATACGCCTGTGACCAGAGGATCTCAGAATGTTTCATATTGAAAAAGCTGCTTTTAACACTTTTGCTGATCTCTGCTTAGGAAGCTGCTATAGCTACTAGTTCAACTAAATGATTTGGAGTTAACTCTTGTGTTTCAATTTGACATCTACCTGTGAAATGCCATCCCTCTGTACCTGTTTCCTTCTACAGAGGGGGAGACAGCAGTGGCAGCCTCAATACCGAACTATGAAATTTTCAGATATATGCACAGAGAGCATGTACTTCCCAGAGAGAAAATACCTACTTTCAAATTAAGTGAAAAATCTTCATTTATCCACAGTAGCAAGCTGCTGTCACCTAACACAGAAAAACTGACATTTCCCTGTGGAAGAAGGACCTTCAGGATGTGTCATGAGCAAGAGAGTATCTTACAGACTTCCTACCTGATTTTCCTCAGTGCTGGCTGAAAGTGGCTACAGGCATTAAGGATTCCATGTCAATAAGTCTTCCTTTTTTGTTTCTTAACAACTTATGCTAGTTCTTGTTTTCATAACTTCCTATTTACCACCCAACAGTAGCTAGCCCCATCTCTAACTGATGCTGTACAAATATTAATACATTTGTGCTCCTAGAAATCACAGAATGGAGCTTCTTAGGCAATCTGTTCTTCTTGCAAGTCCTCAACACACACAGCTCTGACAGTCATGGAGCTGTTACCACCTCGCTTATGAAAACAACCAGCTCCTTTTCTCATCAGAATTAAAACAGGACAAACCTGTCAAATAAACATGATGCCAGAGAACAATACAAAGTATTTCACGCAACAGAATTTTACTGCATCTGCTGTGTAGTTAGAAGGTTTCACAAGTTTGTACATCTTTGGTAGTTGCAATGTGAAATGCTCTCCAGGAAGTCCCAGTGTAATGCTCCAGCTCAAGAAGAGCAGGATGGGGCAGCTTCCCCAGCATCCCTGCTCCCAAGCATCCTAGAGACAATCTTCAAAACCCTAACATAAATGGGGGACAGAAGGAATCATATTTTTCATTTCACCAAATTCAGCTATTCTGAATATTTTTCCATGCAAAAAATGGAACAAGAGCAAACATCGTGAGACTAATTTAAATTAAAGAGAAAAAAGAAAACAACTCTCATTTTCAGCTGATTATACTATCTGTACCCCTGACCTCTGGGCTTTACACACAGGACTAATTCACAAGGTTGCAGAAAAGTCACTGAACGGACCAGAGCCAGCACCCACCTCCCAATTCTGCTCTGCAAACGCTGGGCTCATTCAAGCTATTTCCCCTGGCCTGGAACAAAGTTTTACGGCGATCAATACAAAAAGATGTTTCGAGACATTTCCCTTTTTTTGTAAAAAAAAAAAAAAATGGCACATTCCAGTGGAAAGCAGCTCCGATTTCAAAAACCCTGCCACTCTGGTCCCCCACAGCCCCGAGAACTTCGCAGCCGGGGCCGGGGGCTCCCGAACAAAACCCCCGCGACACCAACCGCG
Organism: Atrichornis clamosus; assembly: GCA_013400975.1. Lineage (NCBI taxonomy): Eukaryota > Metazoa > Chordata > Aves > Passeriformes > Menuridae > Atrichornis > Atrichornis clamosus. The sequence continues at coordinate 44,956 of WBMZ01003687.1, forward strand.
CTCCCGCCCCGAGGGGCTGCGGCGGGCGGAGGGCCCCGGCCTGCGGGGGCGGCGCCGCTCCCCCGGAGGGGCGACACGCTGGTGCCCGGTGGCCGCGCGG
>WBMZ01003688.1:0-16405 GCA_013400975.1 Atrichornis clamosus
CGGGCCGGGGCGGGCCGGGGCCGCTGGGGCGGCGGCGCGGGGCGGGCCGGGGCAGGCCGCTTTCCTTAACCCGCACATCTCATCCGCTCCATCAATGACCCCGAACATCCCCTCACCCTGGAGGAGCTGAACGTCGTCGAGCAAGTGCGAGTGAAAGTGAGATCCCGCCGGGATGTGCTGCCTCAGCCGCCTCATTAACTAGTTGCTTTTTTATAACATTTAAATGTGTTTGTCGTAGCAGTCTACTGCAGCTGAACGTAGTACTTAAAAATATCAATGCACAAATCTATGAGTGACAAAGTACAGTTCAAGTCGAGCTTCAGCTGGAAGGCCTCGGGCTCGTTTGGGGTGAAAGCAGGGGTTTATTTGTTTTCCCGCAGGTGAACGATGCCGAGAGCACGGTGTCCGTGGAGTTCACCCCCACCATCCCGCACTGCAGCATGGCCACCCTGATCGGCCTCTCCATAAAGGTCAAACTGCTCAGGTCTCTGCCTGAGAGGTTCAAGGTGAGGGATCAGATCACTCAGGAAAGCAAAAGAGGGGGATTGTGTTTGGAAAAGGAAAAAAAAAGGCAAAAAAATTAAGCTAACTTATAGTGAAAAATAACTAAAGCTTTTTTTTTTTTTTCATTTTATGGGTGAGGGAGACTCCAGGAAGCAGAGAGGGCAGTGGACTGAAATATCAGTGTGCAGTTATTGCCTGTGACTGTCATGGGCCAGTGGGGTTATGAGGGAAATCATTGCAGTGCTCTGTGGCATGGCAGGAGGAGAGGTCTCACCCTTGTCTGAAGGAGGCTTAAGCAGATGGAAATGCACAATACTCTGCAATTCTAGACTTCTATTTTATTGTTGTATATAGTAATTGATAATGACAAGAATGTCCTTTTCCCCCTCTCTTTGTTACTGTCTTATTTTTATTAAATAGTTTAAACTTAACGTTCCAGTATTTTGTTGACTTGTCTCCGTTTTCTTTTGTGATTCTTTTTCAGCTGGATGTTCATATAACACCAGGAACACATGCCTCTGAGCACGCAGGTAAGGCTTTTAGTGCTCTGTTGTGTGGTCATTATATTTCTTTTTAATCTTGAAGATCAGAGAGGAGAGCGATTCCCACACCTGCCGAGCAGCTGTTCAGTGTCTGGGACGTTCTGTGCGTCAGGTTCTGGGGGATGTTCCAGAACAGGAACATGAAGTGTCACTTAGATTGTTCTGTACCCTTCTTTAAACATCTCCTCAGGCAACCTGTGCTCTCAGCTAGCAATTGGTTTGCCTGGGTGATGGAGCACTTGGAAAAGGGGAGGGAAATGGGGATTTCCTGCGTGACACCTCTGGAGCAGCTCCCTGCTGCTGAGTCACGGGCAGCTCGCTGGGCATCGCTGATGACACGGAGGCTCTGCCTTTGCACAGCAGCTCTGGGTGCACTTGGCATCTGCAGGCTTACCCTGGGTACCATGGCAACTGTGATGATGTGTCTCAGTGTACAGTGCTTTCAAAAAGACATCCAGTACCAATGTCCTGACTGATTTCTTGTGGGTTTTTTTTCTGCACAGTTAATAAACAGCTTGCTGATAAAGAACGTGTGGCAGCTGCTTTGGAAAACTCTCACCTGCTGGAAGTGGTGAATCAGTGTTTGTCTGCTCGATCCTAATTGCCTGATGAGGAAATCATTAGTGTTCTGCCCTGGTAAACTAATTTGGTATTTAAGTGGTGATGTTACACTAGACACGTCTCTGTGAGCAAAATAAAATCACTTGGATTTTCTTGAGGAAATGTTTCTTTACTCTTAGAAAAATTACTATGTGGAGAGTTAGCTTACAGACAGCTACAAAAATATTATGAAAATAGGCTTTTTAATTGTATGAGTTATTGCATAGGTAGGATTTTTTGTTAAGAATATTTTTTCAGTCTGTTTTTAACTGGTTTCTCACTACCCAAAATTAATTATAAACTGTGTTTTAGAAGTGGATTTTGTACACTGGACTTCACAAGTACACCTGGATAATTCTTAATTAAAATCTTCACATTCCTATGACAGGTTTGGACTGCTGATACAATTTTAGCTTCAGACATCAAAAATGGTGCAAGTTGGTGTGTGCAAAGTTGTGGCACATATAGCAGTAACTGCACACACTTCCAAATCATGTCCTTGGTTTTAATAACATTACCTTGGATTAGCCGAATACGGAGGGCTTTTTACACCTGCATAAAACATGATTTATTTTTAATTATTACTTGTACTAGGAAATGCAGTATCTTTGAGGCAGATTTTCTTTATGCACCTGCAGTACAGGAGTAATTAATAATTTTTAGTATGAACAGCCCAACACCCCTCTGCTGAAACACTGTCCTGGCAGCGTTTGACAGCTGAAAGACAAATTTTGCTTTAAATGTATTGAGATTTTGTACTAAAACCTAGACCATGCTTCTGTTGTGGGAACTGTGGCATTCACTAAACTGTTGTCTTTGGCAGACATTGACAATAGAAAAACTCCTTAAGAATTAATTTGATCTTTTGTAAAAGATATCTCTAGTCATGGACCACATGGAAAGATAACAACCTGTTAGGAAATTCTGTCAGGTGTTTTGGTGCCTGCACACACACAATGTTATTGTCATCAGTTATTTAGAGAATAAGAAATACCCTTCCTAAAAGTAGGTTGTGCTCACCAGTTTGGTGGTAGTGCTTTGTATTCCAGCAGTGGAGAATCTTGGAGGGTCTCAGATGCTGTTTTTAAAAGGGTGAATTTATGGACATTGTGTAAAGCACAGCCTGGCAGTCCAGAGGAGTGCTCCAAGTGAGACATCTAAGGTCACAAAGAAAACAGGATAGAAACAAAGCCAGATCTTCCCGTTTCAGAAATGAGCCTCCCTGCTTGCACAAGGCTTCTACAGGAAGCCAGCTCTGCTTAGCCTGCTTATTTGGCTTACCATCCTTTGAATGGCCAGCACTGCTGGGATGTGTGAATGAAACTGTAAATAGAGACAATATTTATGTAATATTAATATTGGGCAAGGAACAGAATGACCCAGCTTTCCTCTCTGCCTCTCTTGTTGAATCACTGAAGTGATTAGTTCTGACACTGCCAACATTTGCACTACAAATGGAACTTCAGCCATGGTAATGCATGCAGGCAGCTTGGAGGCAACACACATAGCTGGTTTGATTTTGTTTTCTGGTTTTTGGTGGTTTTTTGAATAGAAAATGAATTTTGCTCCCCAGATTTTGGGGAAGAAAGAAATGCAAGTATGTGCCAGGGGGAAAACAGAAGGATGACTAAGCTGCCAACAGATTGTTTCAGCCTGCACTCCAAATAGAGAAGGAATCAGTAAATTATGCTTTGTTGCAGCTCTCTGCTTGGCTTTCACCACTACATAATACTAGTGTTAAATAATATACTGGGATGTTGGCACTTGGCTCCTGAAGCACGTTGTACACAGCAACCCCTGGGGATGCACTTTGTACCATTCACCTTCTCAGAGAAGCAACAGTATGTGTTTGGTGGTTTAAGTTTATAGTAGATGGTTGGGGGATGACTTTGCAGTAAGGGGAATCTTGTGAATATCGAAGAAGAGGTCTGGCTTCAGCTCTTTAGGCACGGGGACTTTGATTACTTTAGATCTGGCATGCTTACGTAATGTGGATATTTCATATATGATAGAAACAACAAACCACGAGGACTTTGCTGAAGATCCCAGGCCCTTCTGTCCAGGCTCCCTCAGCTCTGTACTTGCTGAATGATAATGTACCAGCAGTTGTGGTGAAAATCTTCCATCCTGGTTTTAATGACCATTAGCTGGCTCCGGCTGTATGGAGACAAAGTGGGAGAAGAAAACACTAATTTGTTACAAATATTTCTTTTCAGATGTTTATTTTTCCAAAAAGCTACCCCTAAATTTAGCCTCTGGAATGCTTTGTAATAGGACACATTCCATGAGAAACTATGACCCTTTGGAGCAGCTGTGTTGAATACAAACAGCCTCCCTCAAGTCTAGGAAAAATGCCAGAAGCAGGCATCTGCTTCACATTCCTGGGCACTGGGCAGAGCCCTCCAGGGGTGGCTGGATGGCATTCCCCACTCCCAGTGTGCAGACAGGAGCTCCCTAGGGAGCTGGCTGTGTTTCCCTGGAGTAATCTGCACTGGAATGTTTGAGCCACAGACCGAGGCAGCTGCTGCATGTCGGGGTGGAGGCAGGAGGATCCCTCCCTGCTGCTCCCACACTGTCCTTGCTGCCTGGTACCAGCAGGCTGAACCTTCTGAAGCCTGTTCATACCCCGGGTTCATGAGTGGCAGGGAAGCAGCTCAGCAGCTTTGTATCCAAAGGCACAATTGAACTGTCCTTGGAAGAACTTCACCCTGGGATGGCGTAATTTCTTGTGCCCCTTGTGTGCACCAGCGTGTGCCACACACTGGGAAATGTTAGTTACCAAAAGTGGTTTAAGTATTCTGGCCATGCCTAAGAGTGATGTGCCTACATCAATAAAGGGCTTTGATAAGGATCTTCCTTTGGAGCTTTGATTTATAAACTCTGTCTTTTACAGGTGTTTTATTTTTATAGCTGTTAAAAGCATTTCCCTTTAGGCTGTCAAGCAGAGAACTAGACCATTTTCCCTTCCTTTACAAAATGCACTCTTTGGCATAAATACAGACTGAAGAAGTGGCAGAGTCAACATTTTTCCATAAGCAAAAGTTTACAGCAAAATCCCTCAAATGTTACTAAGTAACAACAAAGAGAACCAAAGAAGGGAAAGTTGAGGTGTGTTGAAGTTTGCTGGTATGTCTCACAGCCATTTGCCAGCAACATTTAATAGCACATAAAATTTTCATTCCAGAAAATGCTAAAAAGACTGGACATTTTTACAAAACATACAAATAGCAGAGAGCCCTAATTTTGTCCAACACACTTCAGTAGTTGCAGAAGACATGCAACTCTGTGACCTTACCCATTTCTTATTATCAATACCTACATTTATTCTTTTATGTCCTACCTGTCAAGAGCTTTTGCATCCTGCCACACACATGTTATCTCCATTCCTTAACTTTCCTGTATGGATCCAAGGAGCAGCACTGTCAGCAATGACATCCTGGTAGTCTGGATGGATGAAACCCTGCTCTCCCAGTGTCATTACCCACTCCTCAGGGTCACTTGTCTCATCAGTTGGTTGCCTTGCAGCGTCTCGTTGCAGCACTTTTGCCCTGCAGACACCAAGGCTGTCCTCTGGAACAGAGCCTAAAGCAAGCTCAGCTTCCAGAGCAGGACTGGAGGGAGAGAGCAGGGCAGAAGTTAAATCTCCCATAAATCTGTGGAAAAAATATGACATGGGAATGAGGAACAGCTGCTGCCTGGGACCTTTGGGAAGACACAGGAGGAGAAAGAAATGGCAGGGATGTGCAACACCTCACTGTGCTGCCACTGCCCTCACAAGTAGCTTTCACTCTGCTGGAGGCTTTGTCCTTCAGATGGCAGGGGAAATACAGAGCTCCCACGACCTTAAGCTCAACACCTCCCACCCCTCTGCTGTCCTGGTTCCCTACAAGCTGCCTGCCTGGAGGGGAGATTCCTGTAGGAATCTCTGTCTGATTCCTGTAGGAATCTGCTGCAGCCCAGGCAGGGCCACAGCCTGGCCCCCTGTGCCCTCCCTGGCTGGGCTGTGCCACACCCCAGGAGTGCCCTGGTGCTGCTGCTGGGCTTTGCTGTCCTGCTGCAGGTGCCTCACAAACAGCAGGAGACAGGAGGATCAGGAGCACAAGTACCTCCATAAACCCAGTGCTTTAAGCTGGCAAAGGGAGCTCTGGCCCACTCCCCAGACCTCAGTGCAGTGGCCAAAGGGTTTGGGCACAGCTGTGTCCACGCTGAGCCAAGCAGGACCCAAGTGGCTGGCGAGGCATCACTGCCAAACTCTGCTGGACCCGATCCTCCCCGTTATTTTGATGTGTCTTGGAGGTGATGGTTTATCATAACACTTTTTTTCCTAATCTACCCGAATTAGTTCCATCTGGGTTCCCATCAGATGTGCCACACATGGCTTTGGCTGAAATAACCTCAGGAGATTGTCAGGAGCTTTCTTAACCCTGGGGTGCCTGGCAGCTTGATTTCTCCCCTTTGCTAATGGGAGAGCTGCCACATGCTCTGTCTCAGGATTATGAAGGTATCTAAGCAGCAATACTTTTTATTCCCCTGCAAAGTGACAAATAAATCATCTATGCAGTCTGAAATGATTGCAGAGAAAAACAACAAATGCCAATAAATTCCATTTTTCCCCTAACAATTTTAATATAACAAAACTAGGTTTTAATACTGAAAATCAGAAAATGGTTCACTAACACTGCAGCCAACTTAAAAAAAGCCCACCACAATTACTTTTTAGGCAGACAGAAAATAACAATTAGGAATGAGTCACATAAATTGTTTCTGTTCAAATTTGTACTGACTTATTTCCATAACAACACATTTATACACTGGGGTTTTTGAAACATAAGTCAATAGTGTAAAGAGCCTGTCAAATTCTACTTTATTAATGTTTCTTACTAATGGTAAAATTGACTGTGAGCCTGAGACAGGATCTGTTGTTTAAAAAATTTCTTCCCTTTTCTACTCACCATTCTGGTTCTGATCCTGAAAATGTAAGAGCTTTAACTGAGGTTATATTCTGGATTATATTTTTAGCATAAAAGTGATTAAGTTTTGTCCCATTTATTTTTGTTTGTAAGGACAATACAGGGCCATTCCTAGTAAAACAAGAGAGTGATTTTATTTTTTCAAACAAAAAGTAAACATTGTATCAACTTTAATTTCAATCATATCTGCCTTACTTTGGATGCATATGTCATTTGGGTGTACACAGTTCAGTTCCTCTGTATTTTAAGCATTTGACTGCACAGGAGAAGTACTTACGCAATTACGAAATCATATAATTAAATGGTTTTCTGCATTTTATGGCTGAACAAATAAACACTGTAGCTTAGATACAAATTGTATACACATAAGGTAATGCACCATATCAGTTTAGCCCTTGCAATATATTCTGCTAATTCTTAAAACTGCAGAACTTTGCTGTGGGTGTTACGAAGCCAGTGCACCTTCCTCTCATATTCTGCTGCCATCCCGGCTTCATCTTCTTAAAAGCTGCTTGAGTCTTTCACTGACTACAAAGGAATTGTGTCTTTTCCTGGCTCGCACGCATAACCGGGCAATCCCTGCTTCGACAAGATGAGAGAAACAGCGTGGTATGAATCGTGCCTTGGTCCAGCTGGGAAGAATGAAAGGCAGCCCACAGAGCAGGCTCTGGAATACACAAATAAAACAAGATGCCAAGGAGAGGCAGTACGCGCCCGAAAGCTGCCAAGGCTGTGATGTAATATCTCTGATGAGCTGCAGTCAGGTCTGTTCCAGAAAAAACCTCGGGAGGCTTCGGGATGGGTGTTTTCCCTGGTTCCCGCAGGTCTCTGCCAGCGCCCGGCCAGCGCAGCCTGGGAAGCACCGCTCGGAAGCGCTGCGAGTTCAGTGTGATTGCACGAACACGCGAGCCCGGCGGGATGGAGAACAGGGAACACGGGAGGCGTGGGAAACCGGGATACCGAACGGGGCTGGGGGATCCCGGGGCGGTCGGGGCGGCGGCGGCTCCCGGCAGATGGTGCTGCGGTCCCGGCCGGCACCGCCCGGCACCGCCCGGCAGGGCGGGAGCGGGTACCGTCCACAGCGCGGAGCTCCTGCCGCCTCCCCGGGCCGGGAACAGCCCCGCAGCCCGGACACTGCCCCGGCACCTCCGCCGTGCCCTGTTTGCAGGGTTCACCACCCTCATCCAGGGCTCCAAGGCACGATCCTGCTGCCTCACATCAGTTTTTCTGCTTGCACTTGACCAAATCCTTTCACGATCATAAAATCATTGCACACCATCCACAACAGCTCTGTCCCTACAAATAGTGATGGACTGTACTTACAACAGGATGTCTTTGCCATTCATAAAATCTCTTATTTTAAAGCTGACACAGTTTCAGCTGAAGTGAGATACCATTTTTTTCAGCTGACTTGGTGTAACTATTGAAGCATTCAATTTTAATCTGGATGATGGTTAATGAAATCTGCTGTAAAATCGTTTGTGGTTTTAGTCTTTGTAAAAAACCTTACAGTTATGGAATAAATACAGAGAGATAAATAGGAGCATATAGAATGCATTGTTATTTTCTGTCACAGCTAATCAGGGGAAGCCTATACATTAACATGACTTGATGGTGCCAGGATGACAAACTCATTTCTCCAATGAACCATTTTCTTCTTATATGGCAAAAAAAGCACTGCATCTGTATGAGATCATCTAGAAAAGTCCTCCTTCCTGAAAAATACTATATTCTTTTTTGTTGCCTAGCTACATGCTGCTGTTACCTTAGAAGGCTGTAGATTCATCTGAATTATTCTGGTGGGGCTGGTGTGCTTGAACAGAGGAGTGATGCAAATGTATAACCCTTGTAAAGATATGAAAGAAAGGGGTGAGTGTGAGAGAAAGCCTTTGCAGAAACGCAATTTACTGTATTTGTCATATTCTTTTTGACATTAATTGTTGAATAAAGGCCATTTCACCCCACAGCCTTGGGAGCATGAGCAGGCAGTGACTGACTGACACAGGCCTGATGTTTTCAACACTAGGGTCTGATGCCAAGGAAACATTTGCCTGGTTCATGCTAATTACTGCTGTAAGCGTAGAGAAGGGAAAGGAATGCTGAGGCCTGATTCTGATCTTGTTTCCAAAACTGTGACAGGGAAAAATGCCATGAAAAGCAACCGATTTGCTGAATTCCATTAGCACCGGAGAATGGGATGATCACTGAGTCTTTCACTGAATATAAGTAGCTTTGATGAATTGGAAAATTAAATGTCTAAAGTCCAAAAGTTTGCATTGTAATGTGCCTGTCAAAAAAACCTCTGACTGGAAAACTCTTCATGCATGAGACAGGCAGAGATGGAGAGTTGAGCAAGAATTCCCTGTCACTTTCCCAACGTGATCAGCAGCTCAGGATGCCTGAGGGAACTGAGGTGAGGCAAAAGGCTCACCAAAGACTCCAATATGCTGGTGTTCACTAGATGTGGGGAATTTGCCTGTGGGAAGAGTAAGACGAACAGGGAAATAAAGTTGTTTCTTACCTGCTTCACTGTAACTGGTGTGGGTGTAGGATGTCCTTGATATGCATCATGATTTTGCAGTTTTATCTTTAGGACTGAGAGAGTTTTAGCTGTGGGGATTTGATTCAGATGTATCTAGTTTGGGCGGGCTTTCAAATTAAGATCTGCATTTGCTTTCACAAAATAACATTTTTCAGGTTTACTGCCTCTAAACCTCTTTTTACAAGATACACACTTCATACCATTCTATTACCTATTAGTTCTTGTTCTCTGTATTTTATCATGAGACTAAATACTGACCATTTTATATTTTTTGAGAGAAAGTGGTTGATAATGAAGCATATTATGATTATAATAATTATTATTTCATAATTTCTCAAGAATAGAATCAGAAAGAACTTTGACAATTTAAAGTAAAAAAAAAAGAGAATTCTTTTCATTCTAGTATAACTCTACAATAAGAATTTTGCAGGTTTTCACCAGAATGTCTTGTATAGCAGCAGAGACAGAGCAGAAAATGTGACATTTAAAAGAAGCAGAGATGCCTATTACTGCTATGATGCAAATCTGGAATTTGCCAAACTCAGCACATTCCAACTGGACAAATTCCGAGTTTTTCCTGGAAGAGATGATAACATCTCTCACATCCAAATTCCCACACACTTTAAGTGAATGATTCTACTCACCACAGGAAAAGACACCATAAATTCTGCACTGGCTTAGAAAGAAGTGCAAAACTTTTCCAATTCAAATTCTAAAGTCTCTCCTGTGACCATGAGCTTTTGTCCCTGTTTCAAGCTTTCATTTTTTGAAATGTAGGGAAAAATGGAGTTTTCCTCACAAGGGAGACAAGAACAGACTTTGTCACCTAAAGCAAAAGGACAGCTGTGTTTGATTCTGGTCACCCCTGGTCCTCACCAGGAGCCTCATGTAATGTGCAGTGATTCCAAGCCTTGCAAATCCACATTTGGACACAGAACTGAAGTCATCTGTGTAAGAAAAGATGGATTAAACATTCCTTGTCCTTTTTTTCTTATCTACTACACAGAAGAGGGCAGCACAGCTAAAGTTTCACTTTATATTGCCGTAAGTATTATAAGTTGTGTTTCTGTCCCATGTCCTTCCCCCAGAGATGCATCCTTGTGACTCAGGATGCTGGAAGCCTGTTGGGCAATTCCTCCAAGGATCACAGGTCTGCTCCTATTACGAGTTTTCAATCCAAGGACATTTTTCTGTGTTCACCTGTTATTTTCAAGGAAACATCTAAAATATGACGACTTTATCCAGGTTTTCAGAGCTGCTAACAGTCAGCTTTTGAAAAATTTGTCCTGCAGGCATATGGAAAAATTAGTTCTGTGGGTTAGCAAAGGTGGTTTTAGGCTGTTTTCTACCCAATTTCCTGCCTATTAAATGCTTAGTTCCTCAATAAAAGAGAAGTAGGTGCGCAAAAGTGTTACTCAGTGCTCAGGTGACAGCGTAAACAGATGCTAGGAATTCTTGGGATTAACAAAGGAAGTAAAAAGCATCACTGTGCACTGTGAAAGTCCATGGGAACACGGGTTTGAATAATGTTAGTTTCTAATCTGTGTGCTCTCTGTCCCCTAACCTCTAAAAAATGTTTTAGCAAAGACAGAGAGGGTCAAGTAGGGATTCCTGTTTATACACTGAGTGAATACTCCAGGTTCCTCAGCCACAAGAGAAAATTACTGCAGAAAGCTATAAAATCACTACATGTATGAAGAAGGCATGAGGGAAATCTTATTCTCTGCTTCACCATACAGTACATGAGGGAGTTGCAGCATATTGGAAATCTACATGTGTTAAAAACCAATTAGAAAAATATGCCAGAAAAAAAACGCATCAAGAGCCTCTGGTGGTTGTGTGTGTGGTGTTTAAATTGTGTTTATTACGTTTTTATTGCCCATTCTTCTTTAGATATCTGCTACTGACAGCTGCTGGAACCTGGCTGTAAGTTGAGTCTGACCCAGGACGGCTCCTTTAATTTGTTATTGTAAATAGACCTGTTCCTCTTGCCAAGAGCTATTGCTGGTAAACCATAAATCTTCCATTCTCAAATTGCTTCCTTACCACTACGTAATTCTTAGTAAGACAGACAGCCACTTACTTTGCCCACTCCTTAAACTAACTGTAAATTCAGAAACCTTTTCATGGTCTCTGACTTCCGGGTATTTCTTGTCAAGCACCTCTGAAATCCCCACTAAGGAGTACACATCCCGCAGGATTCATACCAGGATATTTAGCATTCCACTCACGGAGGGATGATGTCGTGCACATTGGCTATGACAGGTTTAATTCTGAAAATGAGGAATTAGGGGTGATTAAAGAAAACAATTATGGAAATATCTTAGGTCATGTTCTGATTTTACTCCACACTTGAAATGCAATAGGAGCCGACAGCTGACCACATACAGTATGTGCTAGGAGTCCATTCCAAAGTGACTGAGGAAGCCAAGGGGTATCCAAGTATCCAAACTCTGCCTCCCGTAGCCGGGTGTAGCACGAGCGGTTACTGTGCTGGTGAGAACTAAACTGGCATCTGACAAACTAAAATGAAGTAGAAATTTGGAGTTAGACTAAGACAGAATGCTTTCCCCAAGTATATCCCAATATATATTACTAGTTTACTAACAATCTGTGAGAAAGAAGCAGAGGAACTCCACAGGCAAAATGAAATTGGATATGCCACGTATGTAACTCCTTTTTCTCGGAGCAATGATTCACCTGGTTCTGTTGGTCATGAGCTTATCTAGCAGGGGAAGTTTTTTAGCTTACTCAAAGCAGTGAGAAATTTAGAGCAGCGGAAAGATGAGCCACATTTCCAGTTATTCTTATCCCAAGTTATTTTTTGCACTGCTTTGCACAAGTTTCAGAGAGACAGGCCTTTGCTTTGTGTTACAAGCAATGGACTTAAAATGTACCTATTTTATCATTCTCTACCTGAAAATAAAAACAGGTCTGCATTCTTTTGCAGTGCCTATCAGTGACCTTTAGCATTCCTGGTCTAGAGATGAGTAGCCGAGAAAGGAGCCAACTTGTGATTAATTTTGCAGCTATAACAATGGATGTGGTCGGATTTCTGCTGCATTTCCCCCTTGGCCCTCTCTGTGAGCTTTCTAAGCTGTATCCGTTTCTATTGACTCCAAAGCTCATATTTCTCACATTACTGTTGCAGCCCCAATTCATGGCTGCCACTACTCAATCAAAAATATTACCTACCATTAAATCCAAGAGTAATTATGAGGGAAAGCAGGGCCCCTTGGCCGAAGGGGTGTGCTGCCTTCCCTTGGCGACGTCCAAGGCAGGGTCAGCGTGGATGTGACATTTATCACTGCCCACAAAGGAGTTCGTGCAGGGCTGACAGCTCCACCACTGCTGGTGACTCGTACAGTTCCAAGTGTCCCCTGCTTCTGCCCCCCACCTTCACTGCAGGACAATGGAATGCACCATAAGCCTCACAAGAAGAGGTCTGATACGTGTTTGCATACAGCCCACAAACTGAGCCTGTTCAGCTCACACTGATCTGTGATTTTATGGGTGATGCTGAGGAAAACTTGATGCCACCTTTGCACTATATTCTACTTTTTATAAGATAATGGGGAAAAAACCCTTGGTTTTAATTTCCCTGTAGGTTGATCTTTCTTGCTCAGGTTAAAAAGCCAACATATTTTTTACTGCTCCCTCTGTTTCTTCTCCCACTGGTCTGAGTGTGTCAGTTCTGTAACCAAAGTAATAACAAATGCTGCTATTTCTTTCTCAGTCCAGGTACTTGGGAGGTAGCCAGGCTCATGCTTCTGCAGCAGTAATGCTTCATATAACTTGGCAAGAACAGACCTTTGTGGATATCTCTACAGTTTGTGTAGAAATAACTTCACCCACATAATGGCTGATTAATTAGACTTGAGGCAGTGCAGATGAGTTGAAATGTAAGGAGGAGAGAAACCCACAACTTCAGTGCAGAGCCACACAGAGAACAATGCTGACCCCAAACCTCACTGTGCTAATCCAGTCTTTGGACTGCTCAATATATTCCTGCTATTCCTAATCAATTGTGAAACAGTTCCAAGGTAAGACGGCAGCAAACCCCAAACCTGGAATTCAGTAATAATATTAATTTGATGTAACAAATATAGTGCCTTTTATAATATAGCATTTGACCTTGAATTAACACTGATGAGGAAGAATCATGTGTAGTTAATTCAACCACCAAAATTCTGCTTTATAACCTGAAAATTCAAGGGGGAGGGGATTAGGTGTTAGGTCTTACATGCTTAGTTTAGTTTAATTGATCACTGCACCCCCTGCAAAGTCTGTGCTTGTCATTTAGACCATGAAATGCACTCTGCACTTAATACAGAATAAAGGAACCCCAGGAATATATAACTGGAAAAGCAGGATTGAACTGCAAGTTTACATTTTCCAGGTGATGAAAAGTATTCAGGCCAAGAGAGTGCACTAGAAGTGAACACTGGCACTCCTCAAAAGCTAGAGGAATGGGAAAATAGCACAGAAAGAATAAAAAAGGAATGAGATAACAGAAAAAAACCTGGATATACTACAACAGTGAAATACAAAGAAAGGCACCTTAAGTAGAAAGCATATAAAATGAGGAAAATGAAAATCACATAAAAATGAAATTAAACTGTAAAAAAGGAAACCCTTTTTAGATAAAACTTTGTAGAGATCTTTGTGTTCAATTCCACACAATGCAGGATATCAGTGTTCATTTCCTTCTTGGTCTCTCCACCAGTGTCCATTTGAGTACATAAGGAATAGTAAGAAGACCAAGTCTGCAGTACACATCTGAAGCATTCATTTAATTAAAACAAACCCTAGACCAGTAGAAGCTTGAACAATAAAAAATAAGAGTAGAAAAGCAAGACATGAAAATCTCTTTTAATTAGAAGTAAATTACAGTTAATGTATCTGGTAGAAGCTTGGTCACACAGAATTGGAAATGGAGGGCAGGTGAGAAGGGAGATGATCTTAAAGTCCTTCAAAGAAACTGAAAGATCACCATTTGAAGCCTGTGGACTCATATGCACCCCACTGAAATCAGCAGGTGCCACAGTAATGTGTACACGAAAATATAGCAGTAATTACCAGCAAATAGAAAAATTATAGCAATAATTACCAGCAAATGGAATTACATGCTGTGTGAGGAGGTATGCTATGTCTCTCAAGTGATTAACCTGAATTATCAGCTAATTCCTTCCAACTTCACAAAATCGCTGGACCTATGAAGATCAAAGGAGACAAACCAGCTACGTGACCCCTGTGACCTCCCTCCCTCTCTGGTTCCAGGCACAAATCCTGCAGTGGATGGGAGCAGGAACGGCCTTGGCTCAGTGATCCTCTGGCAACTCATCCCTCCGGGAACCAGTGAAGCCCTGGGGACACAACCCAAGGCCATCTCACTTTCCACTGAAGGGTGACTCCAAGCACCCAGTGCCAGATCCCCAGCAGTATCCTGTAACCATGGAGGTGTTCTGTAACCATGAATTCATCAGTTGTACCTGGGTGCTGGCAAAATACGCCGGGGTTTGCCATGGAGTCCTGAATTTTCTGTGTGATTTCTACTGGGTAACATTTTATTTTCAGTCGCTTTTTCTGCTGAAACACTGTTCTCTCAAAGGCTTTATTCAGCACTTTTACACATCTTTCTTGTTTGTTTTTGGCTAGCAAGGGGTCTATCTTGCATTTACATCATTAAAATATTCATAATTCTAATCAGCAAAAGGTCTGGAATAAAATACTGTTTCTTTACGTCCTGTCAGTGAAATTCCTGTTTTTATTGTGTTTCCAGTCAGTAGTGCTCTGTGTGGCACAGAAGTGGCACTGTCTCTTTGGTTCTGTTGCTTCTCAGATTTCCCTCTTTTCACACAGAAAATAATTAAAAATACCCCCTCTTTATATGTCAACTTCTAAAGCGTGACCCTGACACACAGTACAGGCGTGCAATAAAATCAGGTCCAAAAGACACAAAAGTTCCCTGAGAATAGTTTCAGGTGACAATTGTAAGCAGAAAAATCCAAATTTTAAGAAAGTGAACTGAAGATCAATCATATCTGGAAGTGTATTTACATAATTAATTATGCACGAATTCAGAATTACAAGTTTGCTTGGCAGTTTCCAGTTTATCCAAGTAACCACAATGTACTTCCAACCCTAACCATAATTTATTTAATATATGATTCCAAATGCTAGCTAGAGGTTTCTATTCTGTTCAGTTCGCTGAAGCACACGTTTTGCCACCAAACTCTGACTATTTAAACTGACAAGGCTATTTTGGTTGCTGTTTTGTGAAACAGGCAGAGAGAACTTGCTGCAAGCACTTGGTGATCTTTAACTACCACATTAACACTCCCAACTGCAATTTATCACCGTGAAGGGGCCAAAACACCCCGAGAGTGTGGACTGGAGAGTTATAATTGGCTGCTGAAAATAACAGAATATTCACCCACTTAGCCCAATCGCAGATTGTTTTCTTTCCCTTACTTTATTGCCTGCATCTCTAACTTCATTTCCATCACCTCCCTATCTCTTGCCTTCTTTAACCTTGTTTTCTGCAGGGGATTTGGAAACCCTCAAACTTACATGAATTTGATGGCAGCTGTCCCTGCACAGAGTCACAGGGATTTTCCCGCTCTGGTCAGCTGTAATCTTTTGGGAGCAGAACCCAGGGCTATTTTGGCTGTACAATGTCTGACATGTTTCTGTTGCTAGGTAAACAACAAACTGTATACACGACGCTGGGGTGAGCCATTCAGGATACAAGTATAGCTATCTGCTGAGTCCTTTCTTCACCCGATCACATGGGAATGACTGTGCCACTTACGAGATAAGACTTTCACTGTCTCGCTTTGCTGCTCAGGTGAAAGCAAGTGAAGAATTTGACCTTTATGTTTTATGTTGGCCTCTTGAACCGTTACCCCTGCTCGTGGGTGCGCCAGCACGCCCGTGTGTGCGTGCATCACCCAGCGCGGGCGCTGCGCTCACCACCCGCTCCGGAGCGCTGGGCAAAGTAACGCAAATAGAGAAAATATTTTTCCTAACACTTCTCTACACGCCAGCAGTATACCGCGCTCCCGGGCCGTGACAAAGCCGGGGAAAGCTCCCTGTGCACTCCATGCGCTCTCACACGGGAGGGGAGTGGGAACAAGAGACACACAGAGCAGACGCTGCTGGCATTGCACCGGGGACACCGGGAGGGGAGCGCTGGCACCGGGGACACCGGGAGGGGAGCGCTGGCACCGGGGGCATCGGATCGG
>WBMZ01003691.1:0-12593 GCA_013400975.1 Atrichornis clamosus
AACAGGCCACCCAACAGCTCCCCCACTGTGGCCACCCCTCTCAGCTCCTTTATTTGCCAAGCACCGCTCCTGACCCCAAACCACCTGACATTAATGGGAATGCCCTTACTGATTGTGTGGACTCAAGCCCTGAATCTCACCGACTGCTAAAGAGCTGCAGCTGCACAGTCCTTACCAATGTTGTCGTTCAGCATTTGCCCATGAGCTTCTCATGGAGATCAACACTTTAAGAGTTAAGGGAAGGAGGTTCAGACAAAGGGCATTTCCACAGCAGCAGGAACGCAGGATCATGGAATGGTTTGGGTGGGAAGGGACCTTGAAGTCCAACCCGGTTCCACCACGGGCAGGGACACCTTCCACTATCCCAGATTGCTCCGAGCCATGGATGAACACGGAGCTACGCCGGGAAAAGCGCCCCGGTTCAAGGACAACACCGCCCACCCCATTTTCCTTGGGAAGCCCCTAATCCATGACTCCATTCCCCCAAATTTAACAACTGCAGCAGCAACTCTGCAGGTGCCTTTACGCGACGTGGAACTGCTTCCACGGGAGAACACGACGCCGCCGGGACGCGCCTCCCCGGAACGCAGGGAACGGGAGAAGCGCTGCCAAGGATCCAAGGATGCAGGGAATCCTCACCACAGCGGGGTTCTTTGGGAGAGCCCTTCATGAAGAGCATGCACGGGGCAGCGTGGACGAGCCTCCTGAGGCGTGCCTGGAGCTCCTCCCCGGGAGCGGCCGCGGGAGCCGGGGCGCTGCCGGCCGCGTGGCGCTGCACCTTCTGCGTCAGCTCCGGGGCGTGCGCCCCGTCCAGCCTGTCCACCTTCTGGGAATTCTGCAGGGAAAAACACAGCCCCCTGTCAGAGGCTTCCACTCACGACCTGGGCTGTGCTCGAAACACGTTAAAGTCACTGTGTAAAGCACGGATTTGCAGGTGAGGGTCGGTACTCCCCTTTTTGTCGCTGTTAATGGCAGCAAATTTGCTACTAGAAATGCTTATTAAAGAAAATATTAACAAGAATTTTATGATCACAGGCAAATGGAACGCAAGCAGGATGGTTATTTCTATCATTGCTTCATTTGCTTGTGATTTCTCCGTGTTCCACAACTACAACAAGACACGAAAACACTTCCGTAAATTTTTTGACCAAAGTACGACAACGGAAATAAAAACTGTGTATCAATCCCAAAGCAATTAAGGAAGCTCTGAAATACCCCATATAAAGTGCAAAACCCATTTCTATCTACATTTTTAGGTTCCACTGGATAGATTTCAATCAGTTACAGAGGTGCTTCCTCACTGAGAAAGTTCTTAAGGTTCTGGTAGAGTATTACAAAAGTATAAATATTAAGAGTCCACATGGATTCTACTTTCTCTTAAATCCATTTCCTCTTAAATCCATTTCCGCTTAAATCCACCTCCTCTTACCTTAAAGAACAAGAACGTTGGAACAGAACTAATTCCATATTTTTCAGACACTTCAGGCACAGCCTCAGCTTCCAGCTAAAAACCAAACCAAAGAAAAACCCAGATTATTTCCATAATCTTCTTTAAAGTTTCACTGTGGGTGTCGACCCTGTCTGGAATGTACTCCTAGGCATTTCATACATTTAACCAGGATGTGCTGCTGAAGGCTGTGAGCCATTTGCATTTAAACGAGACTGGCTGGGCCGGCTGTCACCCACCGAACCTCCCCCAAACAGGTTCAGAGGTTTTTATTTTGCTGCACGTTTCAAAAGACGCCCGGAGGCCGCGAATACAATTTTTGCTGCGCTCCTGACCTAGTGAATTTTCGACCACGCGCAGCTCCTGCTGTACCGAGCTGCACAAATCACTGACCCCAGCCGTGCGGGGGTCCCGGGGCCTCCTCCGTGCCCACAGCCACGCCGGCTGTGTGCTCCGTCGCCTCGCGTGGGGGGCTCTGCATCACCCCTGACATTTGCAGCCTCCTGCAAACGAGGGAGGGAAAAGGAGGGGGTTTCTCCAACAAGCTGCTGGTGGCTGCTGAACTTCAGTCTTAACTCCTGCACGGCTGCTGAGATTGCTGCCGGGTTTTAGGCAGCACGCAGCGCACACCTGGAGGTTCTATCCTGTAGGGAATGGCTAGGGAAATTTATCTTAATGGACTCAGATTTTGAGCTGCTCCAGCTATACGGGCTCTTAATGAACCCACTAATTGTTAAAGCAAACAGGAGGATCAAAACTGAGTCCAGGCCTCACATCTCCTTCTGTAAATCAGCACTCCAACAGAGTCAACTGAGAAGCTCAAGCTATAAAACAAAAGCTCATATTCAACTGAAATGGAATTGAAAGATAATTCCAATTATCTGTTCCCTTTCCAGTGGCAAATGACGGCTTGTACCTCTAACACTCATTTTCTTTCCCAGTCAAATTTCCTGCTTGGATAGTTATATTCCACTCTGGTGGAGTTCACATAGATTTAATTTCATGTTTCAGGAACGTGCTCTTACTGGCACAACTTCCCAAAATGTTGCTTGAAAGTGTTTTGGGATACAAACACACTTTCATGTCAACCAAACATGGGAGGAGTTAAGAGGTTCCTGCCAATTAAAAGGCAGGCTAGTTATTCTGGAATAAAAAAAATCCCACAAAAAGTGCCAAAATCAAATACATTCCTCTTGAAGAGCTCCTCCCTCCAAAAATATATCAATAAAATTCACCCAAGAATTTTCAGTAGCTTATTTTCTCTAAGCAGGAACACCAGTCATATTGGGAGGAGGGAAGTGGGGGGAAGGATGTGCCACTACCTTGGTTTTACAGCCCTGGATCACTTTGGAACCTTGTTATTAAAAAATAAATTACAGCTGAATAATAAAGATCATTAATAAATAATATATGAATAATAAAAAGGCAACTAAGAGATTTCAGACTTTGTTGGGCTGACTAAAAGCTACTAAACTCGAGATAAATTTAAGCATCTTCATTTTGCAATATGTTGAGAATTAGTCTTTTGAAGCTCTAGGTCCTAAAATACCATTGAAATACTTCTGTCCTGTTTTACAAATACCAGCTGAGAGAGGAATCATTAAAAAAACCACACACACAACCTAAAGGCCATAAGAAATCAAATTAAGGTACTCACACACAGCTGGCTGCTTCTTTACTCCCTGCCCTCATCATCACACCAGTCTCTCATTAACAAGAGAAATTTGGTGTAAACCCAGCAGCACCTGGATGAAGGGAATTCCTTTCTCCTCCCCCCCGGATCTCAGAAGGATGTGCAGAGGGTCTCACAAGAGCAGGGAGTGACAACGTTGCACAGGCTGAGTTGGCCCTCCCAGAGGTTCATTTTAGTGCCACAGGAAAATGCTGGGAATTCTGAGATCCCCTAACCAGTAACATCTCCATGCTCCATGCTGGCTCAGCCGCCTGCTCCATGGAAGGTGTCCCGGCCCATGGGACAGGATTCCCAGCCGAACCATCCCACATTCCCTGGCTGACCCAGCCAAGGCCGCCCCTGGCAGCAGCAGCAGCTCTGGGATAACAGACCTAACAAGGGCATCCTGAAACGCGAGGCCCCTCCGGAAGCCCCTCCCCGCTGTCTGGGGGTGTGTTCCCGCCCCGGGGGCTGCGGGGTGTCCCCTGGGAGCCCCGTCCCCTCACCTGGACGAAGGTGACCTGGCTGTGCTCCCGGGCCAGCGCTGCCATGACCTCGTTCATCTGAGCACACTGGGGAGCCCACGGCGCCCAGAAGTGCACAACCACCAGGGACCTGTGGGGACGACAGCAGCATTCCCAGTTACACTCGGAGCCAGGGAAAACAGAGCTGGGGAAAGGCCTCGGACGCCAGACCCAACCCCGACGGAGGTCAGCCACGTCCAGTCCCTCCCTGGGCACCTCCGGGGATGGGGGCTCCACAGAAAACCCACCACCGCCGCCCACACCACCTTCCTGCGAAAAAAAACCCCGACAAAGGCATCCAGGAGTCTTCCCTCCCCAGGGAACATTCCAGGCCCCAGCCAGCACTGCTGAGGCAATCCAATACACAGAAACGTGTCACAGTGCACTGTGACTTTTCTGCTTCAACTTCTCACTCCAGCCCCCATCAGGTTTCCTGCAATGTCTGGGATTGATTCCACACAGCACGTAAAGGTGGGAAGTCACAGGTGTGAGCAGAAATCCCATCGCATTGGGAACCAGCTCCCATGGACTTAAACATATTGGGATGACAACAGTAACAAAAATTAGAATTTTCAATTCCATTTTCCATGTTTGCAGAGGTCAAACCCACTAGATAATGGGAACAAGGAATTAAAGATGCAATGTACTGCTATTAATTTATTTAGAGAAATAGAGAAATCAAGTCAACAATCCCACTTAATGTCTGTTATTCCTAAATAATGAAAGTTTATCTTAAATTGTAACAGCTACGTGGGAAGCACAACATCCCTACTGGAGCAGTTACTGGCTGTGTCGGATGAGCACACACCCTGAATACTTTGAAATTCATAAACTTGATTTTCCAATGACATTCTGGAAAATTCTGGCAGGAAAACAACAGGACAACCTTTCATTTTTCCCCTCATGCCCTCAGAGCGTGGCCCTGCCTCAAAAGCCAATTAAAACTTCAATTATGGGCAGCTCTGTGGTTGTTGTAACGAGTCCCAGCCTGGAAAACTGAGAGCTGGGCTCAGGAACAGCCCAGGATGTTCTCCAGGGCTCTCACCTGTACAGACTCTTCCAAGACTTCTGTGCGCGAGATTCCAAAGGCAAACTGTGTAATTCCAACGAAACAGAGCAGGGGAAGGGGCAGGTTCCAGCCCAGCTGCAGGAGCTCTACCTGCCCATGGATCTCCTGAACATTCCCAGAGCTGTCACACACACATTCATTCAGATTTCGGAGCCAATGGAGATGAGCTCCTCACATCCCACCAACCAACACTTCCTGGCACGGAGTAACGAGGTCACCATAATTAGGGAGGCTGGGAGGCAGGGAACTCACTGAGATGTTGGAGAACACTCAGGGACAACAGGAAGAACATTTAAAATCAAAAAAGCAGCAGCAACCTGCAAACTGATAGGACAAGATGCTTCCACTGGCTGGAAAAATAGTGGAAGAAATGAGAATAGAGAACACAGAAGCATCTACTGGGCACACATCAGGCCAAAGCACTAATTACTAACTTGATGCACTTTCTTCCCATGAACTTTTCCACTCGCCATGCAGGAATGCAGATCCTTACCCTGCCACCAAGTAATTCCCAAGTTCTAAGTTTAACTCAGTGTCCACAGCAGGACACACCTGACCACAGGAACGGCAGTTCAGGACAAGTAGAGGACAAATAATCACAGGATTAGTCAATCCTCATCCCTGTTCCTTCCCTACCCACATCCAGCTGCAATACACTCAATTTTTACCTTCATGGAAAACCTATTTTAAATTAATTTGCACCATGGATTTTTGGTTTAGTTTGTTTTTTTTAAATCAGTCACAGAACAATGCAAATTTTGCAACTGAGGACTTCAATTTGACCTTAAAAAACAGCTAGAGTAATTGAAAACATTAAGAAAGGAAAAAATAAAGACTTGGCAAAATGAAGCACGTAAGTGATTCTAAACAAAGTATTCCCTGTATTCAACCAAGGTATTTCTGAAAGCTCCACTATTACCAATTAAACAGGGCAGGAACAGAAAGGTTCTGACAAGTCCCACATTTTCTCTTTAAATCTTGAGATTTACATTTATTCTACAACACACACTTACTGAGAATTTGATTGATTAAATGTTAATTTTCTGAACCAAGACATCCTATGAAATTTAAGCGTAATTATAAATGCTGTTTTCAAAGCAAGCAGAGGAAGAGTTATCAGTACTATTAACTCATTTTAGGTCCAAAAACATGTATAAAATAATTAATTCCATTAAAGAGAAAAGTGAATCATGTTCTGTGAACAAAAGCAATGAGAAAAGTACTGATTTTTTTTTTTTTTAAATAACCTTAAAATATTGTGTTTCTTCCTGAAGCCGTTTTCATTTTTGGCACATGTGTTTCCTCTGTAAAGTCGCTACAAAATAATTCAGCTGAAGGAAAATTCCAGAAAGAAAAGTGAAAGTCCTGCAGCAAGTTTTGAAGAGATTTTGTTTCTTTTTCTGCATAACCAACATTTAACAATGTTTCCTTCTGCTGCTTTAAGAATGTGTGCTCCCAGCTCCATCACACTTTTAAACACCTCCTTCAGTAAGTAAAAATCTGGAATTACAGAGGTGATTACTGCAACTTTTCCCTCCCAAAGTTGAACGAGTGCATAGAATACTGGAATAAGAACACTGGAAGTGTCCAAGGCCAGGTTGGATGGGGCTTGGAGCAACCTGGGATAGCGGGAAGTGACCGTGCCCATGGGACTGGATGGGCTTTGAGGTCCCTTCCCATCTAAACTGTTCTGGGATTGTATGAAAAGAAGAGCCCTGTCACTCATTATTAGAGCATAAAACAGATTAACGAGGAACCAGCCCTGGGCACCAGAGGAAAAATTTGGCGAACTTCTGTGTCAATACACAACCAAATGCTGCTGTTTCCATCCCAAGTGCCGTGCTGGTTCTGCTGACACCTTCGCAGTCTGGAGGAAAAGCAATCCTAAGTGGCAGGACAGCTCTGGTTTATATGATTTTCCAGCCAATTTTCCCATTTGGCCCCGATTTCCCCAGGGCGGGAGCTGCTGCAGGGTGGCACCTTCTCCTCCTCCCGCGGAGCCAGGGGCAGCCGGGGCTGGAAAACGCCGAGCCAAACCCGCACCCGGAGCCTCTGTGCAATTTATGGGCTCCGTTTATTTCGGGTTTGGGGTTTTTTTCCCCCCCTTACCCCGCGCAGGTTTCACCGAGAGCCGCGGCAGCACCGGCCCCTCCCGAGCCGCGTCCTGCGGGACCCGGGATGGCACCGAGGGACGGAACCGCCGGGACGGCACCCAGAGAGAGCCACCCGGGATGGGCCTCCGGGATGGCACCGTGGAACGGGACCCCCGGGACGCCGCCGGTGTCCCCTCACCTGTCCGGGCGCTGCAGCAGCTGCTGGAACTGCTCGGCGGAGCCCGCGGCCGCCACCGCCCCCGCCATGGCCGGGCCGAGGGAGGGACAGGGGTCACGTGGTGTCAGCGGGGGCTCACACGGGGTCACGTGGTGTCACGCGGGAGCGTCACGTGGGGTCACGTGGTGTCATACGGGAGCGTCACGTGGGGTCACGTGGTGCCGCACGATCACGTGGTGTCATGCCCGCTCACGTGGGTCCTTCCGGTCACGCGCTTCCGCCCGCGTCACGTGGATTTTGTCCATCCCATCCCATCCCATCCCATCCCATGGACCGCGATGCCCCGAGTCACATCCAGCCGGTCTGGAACACTCCTGGCCCTGCAAAATGTGCAAAATGTAAAATCCCCTTCTCTTCTCCTCGGAGAAAATTCTCTTCGATGTCCGATCCTTGTAACTGTCAAGCCCTAACCACAAAAACAGAGATTTCATCCATGAAACACAGCAGCCAACGACCTCGAAGTGGTGTCCAGGTGTTGGAATGACACATTCCTGGTCGGTGGAATTGCCTGATGAAGGTTTAGGGCTGGAAACGTCCCAGTGATCTCAGCCCGGGGGGAGGATCAGAAAGCCCTGGGAGAAGGATTTCCACTGGTAGTGGGCACAGGGAGTGCAGAATTGAGTGGCCACAGGGGCATCTGGCAGAGCTCCCAAGATAAGGAAGCAACAATAAAAGCTGGCAGCTGTGCTGGATCAGCTCCCACTGGGGAAAAGGTCATCCCAGGAGGAGCAGATGGCGACCACCGGCCCAAGACACCCCCGACCCAAAAGCAGAGGAACACTGGGCATGGGAATCAGCATGAGAAGCAAGAGAATCATCAACTAATAGATTGGTTAATTAATGAATTAATAAGAGAACTGTGTAACTTGTAGCCGATAAACATTAATGCCTTTGGTAAGTGTATAAATAATGGGAAGTTTTGGTCATTGCTGGCTTTGGGGATTTGCCACCCAGCCCCTGTTCTGTGCAGAGCTGGAAATAAATCCGTAATTCAAATAACTCTGTGTGGGGTTTGGGCTCTTGCACACCCGTGGAAAAAAAACATTTTGGATAACACTGCCAGGGATCCAGGGGCAGTCACAGCTTCTCTGGGCACCCTGTGCCAGGGCCTCCTCACCCTCCCAGGGAACAATTCCTTCCCAATATCCCATCCAACCCTGCCCTCTGGCAGTGGGAAGCCATTCCCTGTGTCCTGTCCCTCCATCCCTTGTCCCAAGTCCCTCTCCAGCTCTCCTGGAGCCCCTTTAGGCCCTGGAAGGGGCTCTGAGCTCTCCCTGGAGCCTTCTCCTCTCCAGGCTGGACGTCCCCAGCATTCCAGAGCACTTCTGGAGCTTATCCAGGTCCCTCCGGATGTCAGGCTGTCCTTCAGGGTGTCACTGTGCCCTGGGCCTGGTGTCACCTGCCAGTGGTGCCTCGAGCCCTCTGTGTCCCCAAGGCAGCTCCTGAATGTCACTGGTCCCAGTACAGACCCTGCGGGACCCCACTGGCCACGGATGCCCATCAGGACTCGGAGCCATTGACCCTCTGGAATGTCAGGTTGCTGCCTGGGATGACATATTCCCATTTTTCTTTGCGTTTGCCGCGATATTCCGTGGAAAAGAATCCGAGATGCTGTCAAGGTGAAAGGAGATTCTCACTCCTGGAGCTCGCTGCCCATAAATCTGCAGCTGGAACCAGGGATTACCCCTGGTGATGGGAATTGTGGTGTGGATAAGAACAGTGAATATTTTATTTTGTTTTGTCTAATAGTCCTTCTGATGCAGAAAAAGAAAAAATCCCAAACACTCTTATCTCTGTGCTGTTAAAAAGGTGGTCATAAAATAGCCTGAAATCTTACTGTTCTGATAAATTTCATGTAAAATCTTGACACATTAATCAACAAGGTTTTATCTGAATTCTCAAAAAGCAAATTAATCCAAAATAAAATATTCATGACTCCATTTATTGTCTTTTCTTACAGACTAAAATGCTTTTGAAGGAAACAAAGGAAAAGATACAAAATTACAGTTTTCCATAAATAAATTCTAGTTGATATAAAGGGCATGAGTGGAGAGAAGAAACTCTAATTCTCTTTTTCTCTGACATTTTAATCTGACAGAAACCCAATGGAATAACGAGAATTTTAAGCCTTTAGGAAAAGCATTTTTGGGATTTTATACCCTGTTTTTCTGAGTTTCAGAGCTTCTAAAAATTACTGTTCATCTGTCACAAAACAAGGAAAAAACAGAGGGGTTTTTCCCCATAAAATATTTGTTTTGAAGAAAAGAATTTCTTTAAATCCCAAATTCTTGTGTTATAAATAAACCCCGTGGATTGCCCAATTTTATTTTAGATTTCAGCTCATAAAAAATAAAATCCCATATGGAATAAGCTGGAAAACACCTGACTGGGAAGAGCAGCACAGGACACTGCGCTGTGCTGTCTAAACCAGGAGGAAAAAACCAGGTCATTCCACAAACAAATCTTTCCCAACGGGAAATTCTTCTGCCTTTTAAGTTCCCCACCAAGTAGATCCTGTTTGATGGAGGCATTCCTGCTGTGTTAAAGACAGGCTTCCATGGAAAAGGCTGGAATTCCTGCTGCCGCAGCCAGATCCACCCTCGGGCCTGTGATTTGTTTTTGTCCGTATTTTGGTCCCGTTCCTGGTGCATTTGCAGCACGAGGAATTCAGCAGAGGGAATCCCAAGGGTCTGGGTCCAGGCATTATGGGATGGAGGGCTGCACCGCTCCGTGCTGCCGGCCAGCACTCAGTGACACGCTTGCACTCCGGGAACGAGGCGTGGGACAGATGGAACCCCTGGAAATAAATCTCTTCCCTCCGTAGCCGCCGTCAGCTCCAGCTCTGCCGCATAATTTAAACCCTCATCCTTGCATGGGGTGCGGGAGACCTTTTCAAGGTTCCTTGGGAAGGGAAGGACAAGGATTGCAGTTACAAATGGATAGGCCCGTGGAGACGCGGGAGAGCTCAGCCTCCCTCCCATCCGGCCGTATTTCTGGGATCCCATATGGAGGCCTTGGCAGCAGGGGCCCAGGGAAGCTTCAAGGGCTCGGGATGGAACAGGCAGGGGGACACATGAACCTGGCAAGGCTCCCGCAGTGCCGGCTGATCCTCTGCTCACCTGGAGCTCCAAAGGGATGGATTTGGAGGCCCAAATGGGGATGAAAGAAACCCCTGAGGCCACAGGCTGGGCGGGCGCTCCCCACTGCTCCCAAATCCCAGAGCAGTTTTCCAGCCCTGCCTGAACAGGTGGGTGTCCCACGGAATTCTGCGTTGGCTTTACATGTGCTAATTCCCACCTTGTAGTGCCCAGCACATTCCCTACGGACACAGGGTTAGTCTGTCACATTCCAGCTGGGAATTCCCTGAAATATTGATGTTTGAACCCAATTCCTGCTTTCGCCACTCCCCGAACCCACAATTTCATGTGTGGCAGAGAAATTAGTGGTGTTTAATGTCATTAATATTATAAAGACATAACAGCAGAGAGGCTGTGGAATTCCAGTTGCACGAAATTAAAGTAGCTGGAATTTGCCAAGTATTCAGGATATATCCAAGCTCTGTTTTGATCCAGAAATAGTATTTATTGCAAAAAAATAATAGCTTTAGAATACACCCAGCAACCTTTTCTTATGTGGCTACATCCTTTTTATTCTGATAGTATTATTCTGATATTAAAATATAATTGATAATAAATGAAGAAATTGATATTAAATGAAAAAAAAACTTTAGTGGTAAGCAAGAATGTGGCCCAGCATTATATGATGTGATATTTATAATTATATGTATTTTATATAGGATTTTTGGATGCAAGACACCAGATGAAACAAAACCCACTTTGGTCTGGAGGAACATCTGGATTTGGGAGGTGGAGAGGTTGTGTGGTGTCAACTCTGCAAAACAAAAGAGGAAATATCCTGGAAGAAGCCAGGAATTCACTTCCAGACATGTCAGCTCTGTGTAACAGCACTGGGAAAAGGCTCTGGCAGGCCACCAGGGTTCCTGATTAAATGTCACTGAGTTATATACACACAATAAAACAAAATGAGGGGGAGTTTAACTGGAAGAACATGGAAATACTGATATTTTCCTCTAGGAAAACAATAAAATGAAGGGCCCATTGAAGTTCTGAAGATCTTGCTCAGCTTTGGCTCAGAAAAAGAGAAGAAACATGTTTGTAATTGTAATTGTAATTGTAATTAAACTGAGCAAACAGAGAGGAGACTGAGACTTGTGAGTCCTCAGTTTCTCAGGATACAACACCAAACCTGAAAATGGGATTTTGGGGTTGTACAAAGGAATTTCTCCGCCAAAACAGGGCAAAATATGTCAGATCAAAATCAGGAAAGTCCAGCTGATGGCCTGGAGGGCAGCAAGCTCCCTCTGACAGGCAGAGCACATCCCCGTTCCCTTCCTGGAGGGGTTTGTTGGTCAGGGCTCACCTGGAGAAGACAAAGCGCATTCCCAAATGGAAACCTGGAAGGATATCCATGTAAACATCAGCCATGTGCAAAGCTGGCTCCTGCAGGAAGGGATCCCCTGCTGTGTGCCGGCACACTGAGGTGGATGTGCCACAAAATGCCTGGGGTTTATAGGGCATCCCATCGTTCTAAACGGGAATGTACCCTGGAAAACATTCCACAGTGCTGCACTGGCAGGACACATAAACAGGCTCTGGGGTGGAATTGGAAGGTGGCTTGAAAATAATTAAATAAATCTGATTTGATACAACTGGATTTGGGGTCGGTTCCAACTCCGCCATGACTTGGGGTGTTCCGCAAACGGGATTACCTGGATTTGGGTTATTTTGCTATCAGGCCTGACAAGTGCTAAATTAAAAAACAACAAAAAAAGAAGAATCTGTGGATTATCTTCTGTGATATGCCCTCAGGCTCCGGGAATGCGGCAGAGCACATGCTGGAAGTACCACTGGATCCCCAGTGAAGCATGAGCTCCAGAAGGAATGAATGCCAAGGAATAATCCGTGTTCTCTCCTGCAGAAGTGCTTGGTTCAGCAAAGCAGAGAAGACCAGCAGTGTGTTATTAGAAAGGGATGGAGTTTCTTCCCTGAAAGGCTGGGAGAATTGAGAGTGTTCAGCCTGGAGAAAAGAAGGATCCGGGGTGACCTAACTACAGCCTTCCAGTGCCAGAGGGAGCCGACAGGAAAGATGGAGAAAGACTGTGTATAAGGGATGGAGGTGTGTATAAGGGATGGAGGGACAGGACAAGGGGCAGGGATAGATGGGATATTGGGAAGAAATTCTTCACTGTGAGGGTGGCATTGGCACAGGTTGCCCAGAGAAGCTGTGGCTGCCCCTGGATCCCTGGAAGTGTCCAAGGCCAGGCTGGACGGGGCTTGGAGCACCCTGGGACAGTGGGAGGTGTCCCTGCCATGGCAGGGGTGGCACTGGGTGGGATTTGAGGTCCTTCCCGAGTGTGGATATTCCATGACTCCGATCCAGGCGGTGCCGGGCTCATCGCTGCGCGATGGATGCGGAGCGGCTGCGTCAGCCCCGGACCGCGATCCGGCCGTCCGTGTGTCCGTCCGTGTG
>WBMZ01003692.1:0-15005 GCA_013400975.1 Atrichornis clamosus
GCGGGGCGGGGCGGAGCGGGGCGAGAGCGCTCGCAGTTCGCGTCCCGCGCTGCCGCGGCTGAGGGGAGCGCGCGGGGGGTGCTAAGGGGAGCCTTGTGACACTGCCCCTCACTCCTGTGGCACTGCCCATGTGGCACTGCTTGTGTGTCACTGCCCCTCACTCGCGTGTCATCGCCTCTCGCTCGTGTGGCAGAGCTGCTGTCATACAGCGCGCGGAGAAGGGGGGCATCGCCTTCCCGTGACGGAACAGCCACGGCTGCCTCTGCCCGAGCCCCTTCACCCTCCGGTGCCGTGGCAGCCGCGGTTGGTGCTGGCAGAGCCGCGGGTGGTGCTGGCAGAGCCGCGGGTGCCCGCCGGGCCCTGCCCTTTGCTGGTCCCCCCGCGCCTTTGTTCGGCTGGAGCCGGCGCGGGTCACCCCGGCGGAGTCACACCGTGCCAGGCCGCAGCTGGAGGATGGGACTGCTCCGTGCGGCGTCTCCCGGGAGCTCCCCGGCTCCCCAGCCATCTGCGGGTCAATGAGAGACAACCGGCAGCATCTGGCAGACATGGCCACAGGAGGTGAAATCACTCACCAGTGAGCGGGTGGACGGGGATCAGGCAGGGCCAGTTGCATTTGGGGCAGCAGGTCAGAGTGCACGAATCTCACTAATTTGTGTGACGCAAATGAATAAGATTCAAACCCAGCAGCCGGGGACAATACAGCGGGAGCCATTGTCTGAGTGCAGGGAGGTTCGCTGGAGCTGCAGGCGCCCATGCCTTGGTTACATGTCTCCCATCAGCGGTACAACAGCGACACGGGAGAATGCAGTCCACAGGTTTATCACCGTGTCAGGAGCTGCGTCCTCGCACACCATGCATCGGAGAGCTGTTCTCCCAATGCCCCAAGCTGTCTGCCCTGTGACCTTACGTATTTTATGGTGCTACTCTTCATGCTGTTTATACAGCCTGGAGAGCAGATCTCCCTGGCTGAACGGGGCGGGCGCCTTCCTTTCCACTCTTACAGGCACACGTGTGCAGTCTTTTTCTTGTTAAATTGTCACTGTTTTAGCATAGAGTTCCTGGAAAAATATATAAAGTAAAATATTTAAATACATTAATTGAGCAAGCAGTGTTTTTGAATAAGAAAGTCAGCCCTTAAAGTCAATCCTTCTGGATTTTTAGCTCAACCTTAAGTATAACTTACACAGGGAAAGCAGAGATTCCTTTTTTACTGCAGTAAACAGTGCCCTTTAGCGGGCAAATTGCTGCTTAGAAACTTCCCTGATGAAAAAACTCATCTATTTTCTCTCTAAGAGAAGTGTCTAGTTTAAGAATGTTGCAAAGTTCAAATGGAGAAAAAGTAGGAAAAAAAATAATAAAATGTCCAGGGCAGCCACAAAGAATTATTTGTAATGAAAAAAATTATGTCAGTAGTGCAACCAAAGGTAGCAAAACTGTACTGCCTCTTTTGGTTTATATCCTCCAACTCCACAGTAGGTTTAACTTGATGTTTCTTATTTCCACTGTTAAAATATTTTTTAGAACTAGTAAATGGGGCTCCAGGTTTTGCAGTTCAATTCACTTTTTTCTTTATGCAAACTAAAATATCACTGATTCATACGTACCTTTAGTTCCAATACGTTGTTATTTACTCAACAAAAGGTATTATTATGATTATTTTATTCCTCCACCCTTTTTTTGAATACCAGGAAAGAAAGAGTTAGTTACATGTCCCAATAGAGTGATGTGGATCCTGCAGGAAGGCTAATTAAAGCAGTGTGGAAAAAGAAAACTACTCCAAGATGGCATGACCTATACACTGGTAAGGAGAGATATGCAAACATACAGAATTTTAGTTACAATCTTCATGGCCATAAATCAACCTGCTTCTCTTATTGTAATGAATTTCTTCAATATCTTTTGTTTGACAACAGTCAGAGATAACAAGTGATCAGCAAGAAGAAATATGGCATCTGACATTTTAAGTGCCCTGTTAGTATTATTTATTCTGCTAAAAAATACAGTTTTTCATCCACTAAGTGTTGAAAGCAGGAAGGAGAGAGAATCTTTGACGGTGTAAATTCATGACAAGTGTTCAATCCTGGACATCCCTCATATGAAGAGGGAATATTTGGCTTCATATGAAGAAGCTGACTGCAGTTCATCATGGCACGTAGAAGAAACCTGGCAGAGAGGCACCTCGTGATCACAGCAGACACAGGATTCACCAGACAGCCATTTGCACTACAGGTAACTGTGGTCTTTGGAGAGTGGAGGTGGGGTACAGTCAGATCATATAACTGCATAGCTAATTCATTCACAGGAAAACCTGTGTTGCCAGAACTCCTGTGGCAGCTGGAATGCAACTAGTGGCATTTGGGAGGGTCACTACCCATCTATCTAATCACCTTTCATAGCAGGTAAAAGAGAAGCCTGTGACTTAAAGCAATGATGAAAATTTGTGAGGTGTGTGATGGTGAGAGAGCACTTGTGTGGTGGCTGATGGCCATGGCCACGGCAATGTGAGCTGAACTGACTCTGGTGAGTTATGGCAGAGTTAATGACAGACCAGCTTTTGGCAGGACACCTGTAACAAACTGCTGGATGAAGGGAGCCAGGCACTGGCTGCTGAAACATCACCTCTTGTCCCTGGGGACAGTGGGATGTGTTTGCAGTTGGTGGTGAAAAAGAGCAAAGAAAAGAAATAAGCATGGAAAATGGAGGAAGTGAAAACGGAAGAGAGATTTTAATTTGGGTGTGGCAAACAAAATAAATGATACAAAGGAAGGGAGAAATGTGTGAGCCCTAGAGGAAGAGATGTTAGATGTTAGTTTCAAAGAAAAATTATGGTAGCTGCAGGGAAGGAGGGTAAGGTCACCAAGTACAGAACATAATTCTGTAGAGGTGTAGGAAACGGGTAGTAGAAAAGAGCCCGAGCATGAAAAAGGGACTAGAACAGGATGGAGAAACTGAAAAGATTCAGGAAAGATGAGAAGGGAAAAAATGATCCACCACTGTAAGGGTTTTTATTCTAAACAAAGAAAATAAGAGGAA
This sequence comes from Atrichornis clamosus, assembly GCA_013400975.1. NCBI lineage: Eukaryota > Metazoa > Chordata > Aves > Passeriformes > Menuridae > Atrichornis > Atrichornis clamosus. The sequence goes on from WBMZ01003692.1 coordinate 3,034, forward strand.
GTAGAATAAAAGAGCATGTAAAGTCAACTGAAGGAAAATAAAATAAAGAGAGAGGGAAGGAGAATGAAATAAGAACAATAAAAAATGGAAATATTAATAAGTAGAGAAAATGGAAAACCTGGTAACCTGTATTTAGATAATGTGGGCTTCATGAAATTTCTCAATTTCCCACAGTCTATGAAGAAGAGATACAATGTTGTATGTAGGAAATAGTGTTTCATTACGTCGCTTGTCTTACATCTCTCTTGTAAAAAAAAAAATCCATCAAAACAGTAAGTGTTGTTTTCTTTTTTATTTCAGAAATAAATACAGAGACTAATACCTGTAATGCTGTTCTGTCCTCTCTCCCCTTTTCTGTCTTTATCTTTTCCTCAGTTTTGAGTCTGTGCCTCAGGCAGTTCAATTTTGACATCCACCCCCATATATCAAATTTAAAGTCAGTTTAACTCCTGGTTTTAAATAAAATATTTTATAAAATGTCATAGTTTTAGGCTTGTGGGGGTTTGGCTCTCTTAATTAGTACCTTGACTGTGTACTCAGTGACACTGGCATAAATCTGCATTTTTCCATTGCACTTCTCAGCAGTCTAAGGGCATTGCACAGTCAAGACAAAATATATTTTACCATTGAGGAGGAGATGGCAGAGAGATTAAACTTCTTACCCAGACCCACAAAGTTTGTGAGTGTGAAAGCAAGACCACACTTTGGGCACTGTTTATTTGAATGCTCCAGCTGTATGAAATATAAACATAAGTGGTGGAAATGTTCATGTGAGTTTGGCTGAAAACAAACTTATTTTGTACAGATACACAGTGTTTATCATGTATGGTGTCAGTATCTGAGATAAAGAATTACCTATAAAGATTTAAAAAGTAGCATTTTGTATTATTTACTAGAGTTAACAGGCGCTTCATCTACACTATTTAACCAGCTTTATTATAAATACACTCACATTGGAATGATACGTTTTTATTTTCTTGTTCCATGTATGCATTCAATCCCACTTTTCATGCTGTAGTTACTCTTTTCCCTGATAAATCAACTATTCTCTAAAGGGAAAGACAGTTCCTTGCTCTAATGCAAAATGATCATTTCTTTCTGTACTCCAATGGTAAAATTACAAAAACATGCTGGAGGATTTTTCTGTTTCTGTAGCGCTTCCATGTGGAAGATCCAAATTACTGGTCTGAATTCTAAGCTCTTCAGTCTTTTAAGATATATCAATATATCTGCTTAAATGTATGGGATAAGCCAACAGTGCTGTTCTGACCTGCCCAGTCTTTGCTGTTTATACCTCATGAATCTCCTAAAAGTTGTGTTTGATTGCCTGAACTACCAAGGTTAGAAGTCACTTTTGATGCAACAGAGTAAGGAGGGAACATACATTTACGTGCTTTTATAAAACTGAATCTTGGACACGTGTAACGTTTTTTATTAGAGTGAACATAAACTGCTAGTCCTGACTTTCCACACTCACACCACTACACCAGTGTCTACCTTATGGAAATGAGACTAAGACCCACACTCAGTACTAGACATAAGACCAACAGAGCCCAAAATCCTGCCTGCTGTTGCAGTTCATTTCATCATTGAAGCGTGGGGGAATGGAGCAGTTAAGGAAGTGGAAATACCCTTTATACAGAGGCTTTCTGGATCATGAATGGTAAGATGAAGTTATCCTGGCTAAGAAGGTAGAGATTTATTCACAGATGTGGAAGCTGGAGATAATTTTAAGAGATCCTTTTACGAAGACAGTTAAGTGGATAGTATATGTGATAAAAAAAAGGTTGACAAAGCTGAAGTTTTCAGTTTGGTGACAAAAGTTGAAGGATGAAGACCTTTAAGTCAGACTTAGATCCTAAAAAAGGCATTTATGCATCTATCTCCCATTGAAAAGAGTAAGAGAATTCAGACCTAAGTTTAGAAATAATTAAGGCATAAAGAGATATAGTTGTCTATCTAGGAGAGTGGGGAGCACTGAACAGTGCCTAAGATACTAAGTTCCATTAGGAGAAATTTCTGACTGGGTGTTTTTTGTTTCATAGGCTGCTTTTCCTGGGAAAATGTTGCACTGAAGTGAATGCAAGCCTCTGTGTATCTTCCTCATAGATGCACTGATGTGAGGGCATGGGATGAAAGTGGGATTTCGTAAAGTTCTTTCAGGCATGAAGTGAGCAAAAGGTGGAGTGAACAGCACACTGAAATGAACAAAAAAAAAGGAGATAATAAATGGCAACAGGAAGCAAAAAATTGTGTTTTAGGGATGAAATGCTGCAGAGGATTAGTCTGCAGGGGAAGATTTTGTAGAGGTTCACATTTATGCATTAACGGAGAATATGAATCTGAGTATTTAGCCTCATGCCAAATTTTCTGAGAGGTTCAAGAGCTGCAGTGATAACCAATGATCTAAATGCACTTCTGGCCTGAAGAGAGCCCAAGTTACAACTAGACTGTCACCACTGACCTACTTGGTACAATTGACAGCGTCTCAGTGGAGTGACCAAGGAGCAGATGGGAGTACAGCCTGATACATCCCTCTGTGACCAGTCTTTTCTGAACAAAATCAAATGTTTTGGAGAGTACAAGTTGTATTCACTGCATACTGCAGACCCCTGGATGGTGCAGACAAGCAAATGTCACCATTCCCTGGACAGAAACCGAGCTTCACCAGCTGGCTTTGGCTAAAATTCCAGAAAGCTCGACAATGGTGTTTCTTTAAGAGCTCCTCCTTCTCTCTCTGGACTTTTCTCTCTCTACAAATTATGAACACATTACAGGCATCAGTACTGAGTACTATTTCTTTGGCACTGAGGCTTCAGTGAGGTTGAACCAAGACCCTGCTGCACAGCTCTTGCTAGTGCAAATCAAATCACAGGGCAACCTACATCACTGGGCTGGGAATGAGCTGGTTTATTAGAAGTTTTAGTTCAGAGACCTCGTTTCCATTAATTCTTTAGAGTGGATTCTTCTTCAGCCAAAGAAATGAATCTCCCTCTCCTTACCTGTTTTACAAATGAGTTGTAGATTCGGCTTCTTTCTGTTCAGGGAGGTAACGTATCATTTTACCCAGCCTTGGCAGTGTGCTGTTCTTTCCCTGCAGAACATCTGCTGCAGTTTTCGTGGCTTGAATTGTTCCTGGACTTGTTTTAAAAGGCATGTTTCAGAAATGTCTTTGAGGACGTGAATTATTAGTTATTGTTTTATCTGCTAGAGTGTTCTCCATTTCTCTTTGTTATTTTCCTTTTTACAATAAGACTAAAGAGGCTTTGGAGTTTAAAGTTTATAGGTTTTAATTCAGGTTTAGGGTAAAGATACCAAGAATGGTAAAGTAATTCATAGCAATAGGATTTTAGGACAGTTTCAGAAAGTAATTTATTTTTGTACGGCAATAAACTGGGATTTAATCTCCTTCTACAGAATGCTTCTCCTTACTGTTGTAGTACACACTTTTCACATACACATGAAAATTCTGACATTTACTGTTCCAAAACCTTTGCATTATTTGTACTTCATACCTCATTTCTCCATTACTTCATGTATGACAAGATGTATATTAGTTAGTGCACTTTTAAACCATATTTTTTTTCTGTAAAGTAATCAAACCATCTGAGATTTGGCTTTTCAATTTTCTCACTCAATACTTATTAATATGCTTAATTTTTTTTTCCAGAACACTTCACAGCTTCATCTTGGACTCTGCATTTTACTCAGCAGCATCCTCAACATTTACTCTGCCCATGACATCACCTATGCCAAACGTCTAAAGGCTATTTGGGACATACACTTGTTCACAGGCTATTTTGAAGACAAAAGGTTTGTGCAGGTTTAACTCAGAGCATGAACTGGTCTGAAGAATCTTAGTTGTTGTTGATGAAGCAGAAGGAAAGCCAAATAGACTTGAGAGTGAGGCTGTGAGTTAGAAAAAAAATCATATTTATTCTAAACTGAAAGAAATCTGATATTTGCATCTGTGAAAGAATGGAAGAACTGGAAGCCCAAAGTGACATAGTACTGTGTAACTTTTCTACCCTCTGAGCTGCAGCAGGATAAGAACTCACTCTGGTCTTTACAGGGCAGGAGTTGGTGATTGAGGCCCTTTGGGATGCAGGTGCCTCACTGCTCTCCTCAGATAAAATTCCTCAAAAAGAGGGTGGTGTGGTATAGGGGAATGGTCCTTGTGAATGAAAAAGTTTGAATTTCAGAACACCTAAAAGCAGTCGTACTTCAAGACAGGGTTTAAGGGTTCTGTTTTCTGTGAATCTCTTCTCACGACAGGAAAGCTTTAGAAGGGGACAACTTGGCACTGCACAGACTTTTTGTTTTTTCCTTTTGAGTCAGTGGAAATGCTGGTAACAGTCCAAGGGTAAGAGCCAGCCTGTTGTGTGATCACACCAACACACAAACCAGTGTCCAACTTCATATAGCTTTGGAAGTCACAAGGATGTTACATTTGATGGGTTCCTGCTGGATGAATGTATAGCAGGGATGGCTTCAGCCTGCCAAGTTGTACAATTCTGCTTGCGTGGCTTCGTGTCAAGGAGTAGTAACGAATGAGTAAACTTACTGAACCACTAAACTTCACAGAGCAGCACAACTAGCTCCCTCTTTTTATCTGCTGAAAATAATTACGAGAAACAAGTTTTATAGTTTCATAGAAACAATTTGTATTTCTTATACAAGAACATACAAATTGCCTATTGCTTCCCCAGCTGGCTATCTTTCCTAATTAAGAAGTTATATTTGTTGCCTTCCTTTTAGTCTGATCATTAATAAGTGGTTCTTGTACACAGATGGAGAGGTTTACTGTCCTAGCTAGAAAATTAAGTAACAGTGAGAGCAATTTTGTTATACTTCTGTGATAATGGAAGAGTCTTGCAAGGTACCCCATACAGACAACATTGACAGTAAGGAACAAATTAACCCCCTTGGCCCTTCATCTGGATGTGTCATTTCGTTTGGGTTGGAAGTTTTGCCCATCTCGTCTTTTAAGAGATAAAATCTTTTATTTGCTTCAAAACATGTACTAGTTTCTTCAGGCAACTCTGGGAACACATCCCATATTTAACTGAGTTATTTGATTTCTTTGCAGTTTCCAAAATGGTCAAAAGCTTATTAAAGAAATAAGGGCACTTCCTTGAACTCTGTCTCTGATAGTGAGAATATATTTTAGGTAGTGTAAGAAAGTAACCTATAGTCTGGAATCATATCCCTAAATATTTAGACTGCTGGAGAATCCAGAAAAAAAATAAACTTGCCTAATAGCCTTTCTAGTTGTGTTTTCATTAAGTCTGAGGCAGCTCAATAAGGAAGCTATGGCATGATTTATTATAATCAGTTATTACAGAGAAGTCATTAAAAAAAACAAAACAAAAGCTCAGCTAAATCTTCCTTACATACATTTTGCATTCCAAATCCACAAAAAGTTTAGATAAAATCTCATTTCATTACAACCGAAACAAACCTCCTTTACTAGCTTGCTTTCATTTTTTTTCTTTAAATGATAATGTTTCCATACCTCTTCTGTCTACACTGGCTTTCCAGTTCAGTGTCTTTCGTGTCTGTTTTCTTCATAATCTCACTAAGGTTAGTCAGGTTGTTCCGAGGAATTCTATTGTCTCATAAGGCTTGGTTAGAGCATTTGACAGCCTGTGAACTAGAGACGGAGTAGGGAAAATGATTTAGCCAATTTTGTCATCTGGAGATGGCTTTCAGAACTGCTTGCACAAGCGATTATTCTTCCAGTTCAAATCTACAAGAATCTGGATTTTGTCCTACGTGTTGAAAATATGCTGAAAATTTTACCAACTTTTCAGCCTGTTGATTTCATTTGATGTTATTGTTGAGCTAAAAGGTGTATATTTAGGCACACACAGAATCTTCTTTTTAAATAACTCCTCTATCTTAAAGGAGGAGTGCCATGGGCCACTGAATGATGTAGATAAAGAATGTGTCCAGCTCTGCTCCTGTAACTTACAGTCTCTGGGCATTGTGATATCAAATTCCATGGGACAAATGCTTACATCTGCAGCAACTGCTGTTTTGCAACTGATGTAGCATTGACTGTACCTGTTCTTGGCACTGTCCAAGAACAAACAAGATGAAGATCTTCAGTTCTTTAATTTATTTATGTGTTTTTGAAGGTCACTGAGTGGCAGGAAGCATATAAAGAAAGAGGATAACACTGATTGCCATAACTGGTCAGTTGTTAAATATGTCCAGTAAAAATTCTTTTTTGATGGGGTAAAAAGGCAATGATCTAAGAATGCTGTATCATGGTACTGACTGGAAAAATCCATGATTCTTCAGTTCTTTAAGGAGCTCCAGTTTTAGGAGTGCATGCTGCTCTGGAGAGTGTACTAGCATCACACCATCTACGTTCCCATCTCCTGTGGCTCTTGGCTTCATCTGAGGTACAGAAGATTATTAGAGAGATGATGAAGGCAATGTACAGCAGCAGAGACAGCACAATCAGACAAGGGAACAGTATATTAGCATAGACAAGGAAAGGATAACAAGTCATCCTAACTATGCCTGTGTAGAGTGACCCGAGTGACCATTGCTGCATGTCCTGTGTGAAGCTGTGAGCAGAACAGAAGCTGCCTCCTGACCATAGCAGACTCCAAGCTTGTGTCTGGAGACAGCAGCTCATTTTTTCCATTGTTTTTTAAATTGCTGGGAGGTGGAGAATTGGAATCTAGAGGAGGAGCAAAGGAGGAAAAGGACCAGTGATCTGCACTGCTCAGAAAGGAAACAGTGGAGTGAATTTTCAATGTGAAATGGTGATGGAAAGCTCAGGAAGAACTAGAACAGCTCTGAATTAAGAGAGGGCAAGAATCCATGACTGAAATATCCATGGTATCATGTACCATTTAGGTTGTCTGAGGGTATATTATTGATAAAACAGCCCTGGCAGGCTCATACTTTGCTCACAAAGAATCACAGAAAAATTGAAGCAAAACCTGCCAAAGTCACCTCTCACTAAAAAGAAATATTTCAAACATATTCTAACAAATCCTGACTGTAAAATGTGCAAATTGGATTTCCAGTAATGAGACCCATCAGTAGGCACATTTTCTTGACATATTCTGTCTTGGAAATAGTGATTCAATTTTCCAAAAGTCCTTTAATTTGCTTAGAGAGAAAAGCATTTTCATTTTGCCCAGTCAGTTCTAATAATTTGCTAAATTCAAAATATGTGGAATTACTGAAGCTGGTTGTAGTGACCAGAGGGACCTCTAATCTTCTAATAATATTTTTCTTTTTCCCATGAATCATGTAGACTTACACAAGAAATTTTTCACAGATAAAACACAAACCTTTGTTGACAATGCCTGCTGCCTGCCTCTTCCACAAAATTCTGGACATTTGCTAGTAATCTCCATTCAGAAGATTTATTTTAAAAATCTCTGCTGGCTGCTGGGGGTGTGTGGTTCAAAACTTGCATCTTCTCATACCAGTAAAGTTCCCTAGGAATTCCCTTACACACGAGTCTGGGTATTGGTACTTCCTATCTTGGCAGTAACAAGCATGACAAGTGAGATGAAGAGCAGTTGGGAAGGAAAAACAGTATCCCACAGCTCTTTTATAGTGTAAAGCCTTGAAGGGTTTTAAACAATAATCCTTTATCCCACAGTATATTCTCCGGGCGTTTTCCTTCAGGCGCCGGATGTTGAGTTGCATGGACTTTGGAATGCCTCAGGACAGCCATACTTAAATAACTCCTGTGTGAATTGCATGTAGCATGTATTCATGACACAGTCTTCTGTCTCAAACACTAAGGAGATTGCCAAGGCAGTTAGTTGTGTGCTCAGCTAACTTTGGTTTGAAAATCAAGCTCATAAGTAGTGTCTCTCTAACAGATATTTTCTGTGTCTTTCCCAATTAATAAATGGGTCTTTTAAAATACCTTGGTTTTAAAAAGAGGATGTCCCTTAAGCTGCCACATAATATATTTATTCAATCAAATACATTTTATGAAAGAAGAGTTGTTTGTTTTTCTGCTCTACTTCTGGAGTTCTAGTAACTGTTAGGCAGATAGAAACACTTATTTGTGTGCTTTTGCCATTTCTCTTCCCTGGCAGCACTGGGGGAGGTTTCTGTCCAGAACACTGAATTGCAGTCACAGGGTTGGTGCTTCTGTAGCTGGCAGAAACACTCCAGTACCCCTGAGGAGAGACACTGTCCTTCAGTGGAAATAGGGGTGGAGGTAGGTATGATTATTGTAAAATAGAAGGGGACTGTACAGTTGCTCTCCAAGTCTACTGTTCATCTCTTTTTATTTTACAGTGCAAGGGTTAAGACATTTTCCTGCAGCATACTACATTTTGAATATGAATCCCTATTAGAATCATTAGAGTTCTTCAGGGATGCACCTAAGGACAACTGAAGTACATGGGATGATTTGAAGACCAAGACTTCAACAGTATTTTGAGATTCCAGGGAGAAGACAGTTGAGAGCATAGACTACAAAGAGGCACTAAAGTTGCTTTATTTATTTGTGCGTGTCTGTAGTTCGAAGTGAAATACTTAAACCAGGAATATTTTGGTATAGATTACCAAACATTTGTATTCCAGATGCAAATGAAGGGAGGGATACTAGCTACAAGGATAGTGCAGCTTTATGAATGAACACAAAATGTTGGATTTTGCTGAACCCTTTTTTTAGTGGAGACTGACAGAAATGTAAATTTGTCATCTTGTTTGACTGAACTTGTGGAATCGAGGTATTGCTGGTTAAATCCTACCTTCCAGCATTTTAAATGTTCCTGTGTGAGGAGCAGAGAGGGGGGCAGGAAAGAAGAACAAGAAAGCACTAGTCAAAACTGTATATTTTTCATCTATTTATTGATGGGCCTTTAGTCTTCTGGTGGGTCAGTGAAGACTAAACCAAATGTAGGCTTCCCTGATCTGTCCCTTATCACCCCAATCCATACCTCCGTCAGATGTTCCTGTAATGAGTTCTAAGCTAACTACAGTTTTAGAAAACAAACAGAAAGAGAGTGGCATTACCATAACCTGAAACACAGTCTCTGTGTCATGATCTACATTGTAGATTTAGGGGAAAAAATAAGTATTTTAAATAATAATATACTAAAGGGAGCAGGTTAAAGGAACTGGCAGTTCTCCATTTTTCCTGGATAGCTCCTGCTATCTTCTGCTCTTTGACACACAGAGAACTTGTATTTGCCAGTAATGTTCAAGATCTTTTAATGTAACTGATGGGTGCTGATGGGTGAAGTCCACAGCATTCTCTGTATATTGAGTCTGACTATTTCTACACCAACATAAGTAATTACCTGTAATCCATTACTAGAATTCTTATGCAAGTTGCTCTTTTGTTTCATTTAAAATGAAGCAGTACAGTACAGGGGAGCTGGAATCCCTGTCCTGAAGAATTCAGTCTAGAAACTTACTTCCAATGTCAAGCAAGAGACAGAGAGTATGAAAAGATAAATTATTCAGTAATGAATCCTACACACTTATAATGCACAAGTTGTAATGAATCTCAGTTGCTCTTGTAATTTTGTAAAGTTGTTTACCTAATATGGTAGATGTGCCATATGGTACACTAAAGAGAGTGTTAGAATGAGGACGTGAAGATTTCGAGGTTTTTATTTCTAGTTTTGTAGGCATCTGTAAACTACATTCAAGCTGTCCTAGAATGCGAGCAGAGGAAGAATACAGGCTGCTCTGCCCCTTCATGCTGACTGCTGCTGCCACTTGATAACATCCTCCATCTCTTCCTCTTCCTCCCTTGTTCCTCAGGCACTGTAGCCCAGCATGGAGTTGTACCGTGGCGAGATGCCATCAGAGAAAGTCTTTCAGCCAGTCTGCACCTTTAGGCTGGTTTAGCTTAAGTCAAGCTTTTTCACCCTTAATAAATCATTTGAGCAGCTGATGATTAACCCTTCCGCTGGTTAGGGAATGTGACCAGGCTTCTATTCCAGAAAGTTCTTTGGTATGTTGCTTATAGAATTTCACCATAGCTAAAACTAGCAACGTGCTTGACTGTGGCAGCAGCAAAGAAGTTGGGACTGCCCTGCTCAAAGCAGCATTCCTGTCTTGTAAGAAATGGGCAACGTGACCTGCAGTGATGTCTGTAAAATCACAGCTACTTTGCAGCACTGTAATTTGTCAAAAATTGATAAAATGGAAGTTAACAGTAATACAGATGAAAAGGGTAGTTTCTTTCTACCCTTGAGTTTCAAATGATGACTGAGAAAACCATTTGAGGGCAAGAATAAAATATTAATATAAAACTTCTCAGAGGATTAGGCAGTCCCTCCGAGTGATGCCACCCAGTGATGCGAGTGGAGCCTTGGGAAAGGCTTAACATTGTAATTTTTAGTTATCAGCCTAAGTCTACTGCAGGTGAGAGGACATAGAAACTAGAAAGGTAATATCCCTCACCAAGAACTGAATTTCTAGGACTTTTGATTTAAAAATATTTACACTGTCATTCGGGGCCTATATGTTAAGAGCAAATACCTATCAGTTTTTATGTTTTCCCTGCAAGTTTTTGGTAAACAGCTTCTCCCTTGTAGGTATGTTTGCATACTTGGGGGCAGGGTAAGACATGGACAGTACTTCAGCACTGTTCCCATTGCTCGTGGGGTCAGCTGTCAAGCAGATCAATTTAATTAATGTTAGAGTATTACAAGTTAAGTGATCACCACAAATATGTGATGCGGGAAGTGTTGGCACCCACATTTGGGCAACCCTAAATAGAGAAAACTTGGACGTATTTAAAGTGATCCCCTTGTCACAGATAACTCATGGTTCTTGTTCTTCCAGGACTCCACCAGGCTCCAGGCAGCAGCTTTCAGGCCAGTCAATTCCCCAGAATCATCAGCCAGCAGGTGCTGAGCCCATCCCACTAGAACAGAGTTCCAGCCTCTAATGCCACCCATTCCAAAAACATAAGAGCAAAGCTTATTTTAAAATACTGATATAAGAGGTGCTATATTAAGCTTGCTACCGCTTAAAACTTGAAAGTTAAGTTAAATCAGGCATTGGAATAGGCTGCCCAGAAAGGTGATGGTGTCACCACCCCGGAGGTGTTTAAGAGGCATCTGGATCTGGCACTGGGTGATGTGATTTAGTGGTTTAGGGGTTACAGTGGTAGTGCTGGGTTGACAGTTGAACTTGATCTTAAAGGTCTCTTACAACCTTGACGATTCTGTGATTCTATTCTGTGAAAGATAAATCATAGCATCTGATAATATTGTTCCAATTGCATCTGGTAATGCTGTTCCAGTAATTCAGTTTTCTCGGGAAACAGCGCCTGGCAGAAGAGCACATTTATTGAAAGGCGGGTTGTATTTTTACGTTATTTACTTCCTTTATGATGGTTGCACAACAAGGTCAAAGTGCAGCTGCCTCCTGTAAGCGATCATGTCCACCTGCAGCCAGCGCGCGGCCGAGCCCCGCGGGCCGGGCTGGGGCCCTGGGGACTCCGCTCCCCGCCGAGCGCCGCTGCGGAGCGCGGCTCTCCCCCAAGGGTTAAGCGGCGGCGGGGGTGTAACGCGGGCTGACACACGGGCGGGGATCGCCCCGCCGTGCCGGCTCGCAGCTGCGACTGGACCGTTCAAAATTGCCGTCTCCCTCTCTTTTCCCCCCCGCCTCCCCTCTCTTCTCCTCTTCCTTTTCCCTCGCCGGCGCTGGGCTCGCAGCCGGGCGCGCTTTCCCGGGGCTGGCCCCGGCCGTGCTGAGTCAGACCGCGCCCGGCGCCCGCCCCCGCGGCCCGGCCGCACCGAGGGGCTGCAGCCCCCGGCTCGCCCCGCCAGCGGCGGAGGGAGGGAGGCAGGCGTGGGGGCTCCTCCTCGCCCGCTGCCCCCGCCCGGGGCTGGGCGTGTGCCCCGCCCGCCCCGCCGGTGGATCAGTTACACGCAGCTGGCACAGGTGCGGGGCGCCCTTCAGACTCGCGCCGGCGGGGGAGACCCGGACGCAGGGAGCAGCAGGGAAAACATGCA
>WBMZ01003702.1:0-62596 GCA_013400975.1 Atrichornis clamosus
CCCATGGCAAGCACAGGAGCCTGACAATTAATAGCCAAACAGCAATACCTGCTATAAATTCCATCTACCACATTCCAATCAATCCTGTCATTATTTCAAACCCTTTGAGCCCCACATTGAGCACCAAAAAGGGCAGTGGTTAAACCCTAGATGGCAACTGAGTACCCTACAGATGTTCACTCACTTCTCCCTGGTGGATGGGGGACAGAATCAGAAGAGTGAGAAAACTCGTGGGTTGAGATAAAAATAGTTTTATAAATAAAGCAAAAGCCACACATGCAGGCAAGCAAAGCAAAACAAGGAATTCATTCAGTACTTCCCATGGGAAGGCAGGTGTTCAGCCAGCTCCAGGTAAGCAGTGCTCTATCACACATAACGGTGACTTGGGGGCAAAATACCATGACTGAATGCTCCCCTCTTCCTTCTCTTTCCCCCAGCTTTATGTGCTGAGCATGGCTCTATATGGTATGGAATGTCCCTCTGGTCAGTTGGGGTCAGCTGTCCTGGCTGTGTCTCCTCCCAGCTCCTTGTGCACCCCCAGTCTCTTCACTGCTGGGGCGGGGTGAGGCACAGAAAGGCCTTGACAGTGTGTAAGTGCAGCTCAGAACTGCTAAAACATCTCTGTGTTATCAACACTGCTTTCAGCACAAATCCAAAACACAGACCCATAGCAGCTACTGTGAAGAAAATTAACTCTACCCCACCCAAAACCAGCACAGCTGTCCTGTGTGTATTCCCTTTAAGGACTTGTCAAAGCATATAAAAAACCAGCCATGTTTCAGATTTCAGAACAGACAGTTCCCTCTACACACACACATGCATTTCAGATGGAAAGACCTTAAAAGCTGCAAAGTTTCAGCCTGCAGATCCTTAGCACTGACTGAAAAAAGGGTCTCTTCTTGTATCACAAATAACCAGCTACTTGGAAATACAGGCAATAAGTTTTTATGTGCTATTCCTGGGAAATTTAAATTGCATTTTAAAGTTTAAATTTGTACTTATTTACAAGTGTTCACAATATTTTGCTTTAAAAGAATAAGCATTACTTCAGTTCTTTTTAGGTCCATGTGTAGAGATAGGCATAATTGTGAAGGCGTAACCAAAGCTATTTATTCCTCTTGGGACTTAATTTTCTATATGAATTAATTAGAGTTGGGCTTTCCAATAGCTAGAAGTTAAACTTTCATATCTGTGAACTGGAAAGCAAGATGGTAAATTGCCTTGGCTGCCTTTGAGGAACATAATGTATTTTTCAACCTTTCATTTAAAAGCTGGCTGTACAATGGTTATGGTCAGAGGAGAAGATGCCAAGCATTTATCAAGTTAAGGATCATTTGAAAAAATATACCAGAAAATATGTATACTGGAGCCAAATATGCCACATATTGTAACAACCATGAAGCACAGTTTTGCTGAAAGAAAGCACCGAATTTAATAAATACTGCATCTTTCCATACTAAATCTTTGTAGACCTTGAATTTTTTCCTTGTTTAAACTGCTATCTCAATGCTTGATCCCTGCACATAATACCATAATAATGTAGATTATAAAGGGAGGTAACTTGAGTATTGGGATTTGAACGTGAAAACTTTGCTGACTCCAGGCTACTATTAGTTTTGCACCTTGCCAGTGAGTAAAGTATGCATTAGACTTGCAGAAATACCCCCAACTGTGCTCATGCCTTGGGGAGGATTTAGATCAGACTGATTGTTCCAATAAGCTCCCAATTTGGTGAGAAGTCACACTAGTAATTTGCATCTTCATAAAAGAATTAGCAGAGCTGTTGCTTTGAAGTTCAATTATCCATGTGCATGTTTAAAGCAGAATATTGGAAATGCATTGTGCTGTTTGCACAGCTGCAGAGAGCTAAATACACGGGATGTTTGCAGGTTTCCTACTGAACTTTCCACGAATCCAGGGAAACCGGGCTATTGGGAAGTCTGCTGAAGACCTAAAACCATGGGCAGGCACTGAAGAGAACTGAAGCTCTAAAGAAAGTTTATAACTTCATTTGTGGACATTGAGGATAAATTCAACAGACCACTTAAGTGTTTGTATTATGAGGCGCCAGCTGCAGTTCTATAGTAAAGTCTGAATTGAGCTTTGAATTTAAATCAGGGGTTCAAGTTCATTATTTCTGTGGATGATGTGGTTTCCTTTTTCACCCTGCCTCAAAATTTGCAGTACTTGCTCTTTGAGTATATGATGGAATTCCTACTAAGTAAATCAAGCAATTAAGGCTTAAAATTAAACTGTAAAATAGACCCCTTGTGAATTTAGATTTTGTTCAGAATACTACTGATTTTTTCACATTGTTATCACTGTTAAAATTCAGTTATATAATACAAAATAGCTGAAAAACACTATGAAAATAATTAATCAATGTTTATCAATTACTGTAATCAACAGCATATTTATACTTCTGGAGGTTACTATGACCTCAAAGCTTATGCAGCCTATTATCCCTCCTTGCCAGGGCAGCCATTCATTGCCACCATCCTCCAGGTTACATCTTTCCATGCTCCAGTACTTCCACTCCGAGGGGGGCAAGAGAGATGTTGGCCCTGCCATTCCAGCCCTGTCCCGCTCGTGGCTGCTCAGGTGTGACTGACCCTGCAAGGCTCTGTAAGACTCCCTGCACCGGCGCAGCCCTGCCCGCGCACTTTCCCCCGAGGGCTGGGGCTGGATGGTGGCTGGTAGTTTGGCACTCTAAAGCCTTGTCCTATGGTCCTGCCTCAGCTCTCCGTGTGGGAGCGCCTTGTGCTCCAGCCCAAACTGTCCGATGGGAAGCCTGGAGCTGCAGCTCCCACCTGGCTCCACCTGTGGCTCTGGTAGCAAAGAGATCACTTGGAAATGCACTGATGTCGGCCTGCTCACCTCATTGAGAGAGCCCCCACAGCTGATGGGGCTTTAGAGAAGCCACACAGACTAGATTATCCACTAGGAAACAGGATGCACTGTGAGAAAAATTGATATTAACAAGACTGGCCCAGGGAAACTGCAGCTACTGCTGTCTATGCAAAGCACTTGATATATGTATTATTTTATGTCCTTCACCCTTACATAATTGACATAATATTTCATGGACCACCTACTGCTTGCTGCCACTGTTCCACACGTTGGCTGCTGGTCATTCTTGCAGAGAACAGGAGGGATTGCTGCAAAAGAGACAGGCATGACACATAATATTTATCTATGAGTGAGGAAGATGTTTTGATATGACCTTTATATTTATTGTTAATGACTAATCAAAGTTCCAGCTTGGCATCTGAGGATCAGCATTTCTAATTTGCTGGCTGCCTATTTCTTAATCAAAGCACCATCTTAACATTAAGGATTCTGCAGCCTGTGGCATTTGTTATGGGAATGTACTTCCTCAAAAATCTAAGAGAAACAGACAGATCTGATCACAAGGAAAAAAAATATTGCAGTTGCCATGCTATCAAAATAAAATGACTGCCTTTGAACATTCTACTTGTCCTATGGCAGACAATTACAAAGGGAAATATGTGAGGAAGGAAATTTCACGTATGAAAATCCAGAGTGCTCTCTACAATTTCATGCATTGATGAATCTTTGCCAAAAGGAACAGAATACCTTAAGCCTACAACTGTACATGTAATTAACCACATCAAAATGATAACCCACAGGAATTCAATAGTTTGCCCCAAAACATCATCCCCATGCATATTGTGGCAAACTATATGTCATATAATAAGCTTAAAAAGTTACAGTCGGATCTGCTCAGCTCACAGTGTGTTCAGATAGCTGTGTCTTCTCAAATGAAAAGCCCCAGTGGAAGAGATAACAATACATTTATTTTATTAAAATACTACTGATTCTCAAAGAACTAAGTTTGGGGTTAATCAGATCTACTGCAGTTTGTTACTTTTTATGTAGGAATTATTGAAAAAGCATCAGATCCTGGTGCAGTCAAAACCCCTGAGTAAACTGCTAATCAATATAAAAATCAATCCAGTCTCTTTCCACAAGTGTAAATGGAGCAAGTGCAAATGTTATACAACTTAAACACCCCAAAATTTTAACTTTATAGCTGATTTCGGACTACTGCTAAACACTTCTAGCTCTGAAACCACACTTCCACTAAGTGCACCAGTCTCCATACACCGCTTTTCAGTGATTCACATTTTCGTAATCTACACAATCATTTATTGCTTCTCTATATTTAGCACTGCAATAAATAATGTCTTTTCACTGTATTAGAATTTCTTTAATATTCCAAGCTATTCACACTTCTATTGAAAAAAGGAAAAAGCAAAAGTTTCCCATTGTTTTTAATATTAGAAGGAATTCTATCTGGCAAAGAAAACAAAGTGTAAGAAATAGTAATCCATTACATTATGCTGTGTTATGATTTATGTTATTTTCCTTAAATGTTTATGATCCACACACTATTTTCTGGCTACACAAATCATGTCTGTCAAACTTGCAATATTATTGCCCTGTTATGAAGAGACTTCACCTTGTATTTTATTATTAATCAAAACCACTTTGACAAAACGACTTAAACCACAGGTCTGTTTTAATAAAGTGTTTGCATATTTAGTCAGGCAGAAAGCAGAAACAATGCCACAATCCTGATTTGCTCACTTCCAATCAGAACAGTTTAAACTGTAAATACTGCTACACATCAAAATAAGTCCCTAGTGAGAAAAGTCTCAGAGAATAAAAACTTTTATCCCAAAATGTGGATATTGGGGAGTGGCAGCTATAAAGAGCCCAGTTCCAAGTTCAGAAATGCAAAGGGTGAACTTCAGCTTGCAATTCTGTTAGGCACTTTTCTAAACCATCCTTATTCACAACAGAAGGTGATTTCTGCAATACAGTATTTTAGACCTTCCCAATAAAATGTCTAATGAACACTGTGGGGGCCACAATTCCTGCTGAAACAGTAACTTCTCCAGAAGTGCCAGTGCCAGGACTGCTCCAAGCCCCAAGGAGCAGTCGGAGGGCGTCTGTGGAATGGCAGGCACTCCTTGCACTGCTGTGGCAGGACAAGGGGACAGCGGATGGGTGACAGCTTGACTCATGGCACACGGCTGCTTCCAGACCCAGCAGGAGCACAGAGGAGGCAGAGGAAATCACCAGGTAGAAAAATTAGCTCTGACAAGCCCAAAATGACATTCGTTGAAGTAGAAATAAGGCTGTTGTAACACCCCCACACACAGAGGGTGCAGTGTGGACGTAGTGACAAGTGGTTATGAACAGCACACAGTGCTTACAAGTGTCAGCAATAACCATCAAAATAGATACTCAGTAACACCTTGGAAATTGCTGTAAAAACTGTGCAAGGTGCATGACTGAGTCAGGCTAATTTTCCCATATCGTTGTTAGCATATAAAACTATTTCTGCTTCCAGTCCCCTTAAAAAATTAATTGTTTTCTAACTCCTGAAGGGAAGAAGGAAAAAAAAAGAAAAAAAAATTATTCAGTTGGCAGGAATCTGGTACCAGAGAGAATTTATTGACACTGAGTCAACAAAAACAAAACCTCCGCATGCTCTGTTTGGTTCCTTATCCACCAGACTATTTCAAGGAGGTGATGCTTGGAGGAAAATTATATTGTTTAATAGGATATTATCATCTACATACTACTAGGTAGGCCCTGAGGTGTTCTGAAGTAACCTGTAAAAGGAAAAAACATCTGCAGTAAAGAGCATGAAGAACATAATTCTTTGCTTATTTACTACTTAGAAATATTTTAAATCTTGTTTTAATTTCCAAGTGATCTCAGCCTGCAAATGTACAATGCACCATCATAACAGCTGCAGATGACATTAGAAATGAATTGCAAGTACACTTTGTAGCACTGCACTGAATCATCAACGAGTGCTGGAGAACCGTTCTTCCATTATTTTAAATGTGTACACATTACCAAACAAAATGAAAGTATCATATATTATTAATATTGTATCACAACGCAGTGGGTAGGTTGCATAAAATCCAGAAAAACTCTGAAGTTGAAGTATTTTAATAAACTTTATGGAGTTTAACTCGTTACCTGGAAAAATGACAAAAATGAGATATAGATACAGGATCTACCCTTAATCTCAGAAGGAATTTCATTATATTCATTGCATTAGAGAAGAAACACAGCTTTTGCATTATTTGGCTTTTTCATAGTTTAATCATCATAGGCTTGTCTAAATTAACCCGAATGTTCAATTGTTTGAACAAATAAGCATAAATTATCACAAATACATTAGAAAGTATTTTTAATAAAATCCTGCTAGGCTCTATAAATTAATGGTGGTGAGAACTGTAAAATTTCATTATAAAATGAACTCTTGAACATCAGAGAAACATTCACATGCTTAAATGCAAGCACAAAGATTTTTCTCTAACATGGGAGCATGATTATGCAATGAAATGCTGGAAACGCCATAATGTCATAAACACAATTTAATAGTTTTTTCCATTAGAAGACTGCTTGCAGGCACAAAGATTAACTTATTACAGCAGAATCATTGGTGCTTTCAAAGTTAATACTTGATTGCATTTCCATTTCAAATTTGTTTATTCTAAGGTTTGAACCTTGATAAATTTTCCCTGGACCAAAATATGGTCCTCAAAAACCACTAGTGGGGACCTCATTTAACAATTTACATTTAAGTATGTGTTTTAAAAACAGTAGAAAAATATTTTCAGTGACTGAATCTTGACAGCTTGTGACAACCACTCAAGATGCATGGGAAACTGAGAGTGGTCAACATGCACAGAGCACGTTAAATATTTCCTTTTCAGCAGCATCACGAGAGTTACCAATCTGGCACAGAAAATCACCAGCCCTGTCTGCAGGAGCCATTGCTTTAATTCACCACGAGGAGAAACAACTGACACAGGGAAAACATGGACATGAATGAAACATGAAATCCATGCTATGATGTGTGAGCAATCAAAGCAGAAGGGGCTTTCCATCCTCTGAAGGGTCATCCATCCTTCAGTAACTCCTCTTAGATGCCTGCTCAGTTGCTGTGGAATAAGTCACAGGCTTTTGCTACCTGGTGACTTGCTTAGATGTTTCCCCGGATGTTAAAAATGCCAAAAATACAACCCTCAGCCTACATGCCAAAAAACAACTCAGCTCTCCAAACTTTTTCTTCTCTCTTCTCTCCTCCTATCAAAAGATATTAATCTAAACTTGAAGTTTCAAGTCAACATCAGAGATACTGTCAAATTAAACCTTGTGTTGTTTTCTTTCTGGTTTATTCAAAGACAAGTAGGGGCAGAAATATTACTGAATTATACGTGCTAAGTGCTGCAGAACTAGATTTCCCAACTTGAACATTATATCGTTCTTTCTTGTAAGTGTGAGAAATCTCTTAATACACCCTAGAGTCAAAATAAAGATTTCTTTGCTTCAGAAGCAATATTCCAATATGAAACTTAATAGTTCTTAAAAATTCACAAACTATGATTTCAAGACAGGGCTCTTCAGAACCCATGAATCTGCCACTTATAATTCTCAAATGAATAGCACAGATTGTGCTTTTCATAGGCACACAAAAGTTAATCTACTGAACTCCCACTGCAAACTAAAGCACTTGACATTTGATTTCTACAGACTCTTTAGCAAATCCCTCAGCTATGGTATATAAGCACCTTTTCCTGGCCAAAAGAAATAGCCTCCTGCAGAGACTATTTTAAGGCCTAACAGGAGCTGGCTGGGCAGTTTCGACACTGTGGCCAGCATGAATACCTCAGCAGGAAGAAGCAAGGCCACTCCACGCAGGAGAACACTTCTTCCCATGTCCATCCTCAGAGCACAAGCTAGGAGGGGGAATTCAAGGTCTGCCTTCTCCACCACTCTGCTGGAAGAAGGTATAATCTCTGCTTTTATACTTTTCATTCCTGGGAATCCTTCCAGGCTAATCTGTTCTGCATGGACTGTTTGGGCCGCCTCTGGCCCCGCTAACTAAGTGATGAGGCACTCATTGCTTTCAGTTCCTGCTGGCTGTGTCCAATGAGCTCATCAAGAGCTTGAGACAAATCCAAAACCTCAAGCTGAGCTCCTCAGCACGTCTGGAAGCCCTTCATTGTGTCTGTCCCACAGTAATGTATTTCCACAGCTCAGCATCCTATGCAATCATATTTCTCTGCATAAAGCCAAAAAACCTAAGCTTTTCAAGCTGACCCTTGTAGGATCATTCCAGCATCTACTCGTAACTGCCAGCACACTAAGCCCAAAACCAAGTGTTTAGCCTAATATTAGACTTCTTCATCCAAACATAAGCACATTCAAGTAGATGTGGGCAGTTAATACCCCTGAAAAAATACGAACATTTGAAAGCTAAAATGCATTTGAAAACTTTGGCCCAAAACCAGAAAAAATTAAAATTGCTACCAACAGTTTGGAAAAGCCAAAATCAGTTAGCTAAGCTCTAAGCTAGCTCTATTAGCATCTGTTCAGGCTTAAATACAAGCTTGCAGTAATCAAAGAGATCTATCAGTATAAAAATGGCTAACAAATAAAATTAAACACTTTTAGAAGTAATGTAACTTCTTATGAGAACTTAGAGAATTTGAGTTTGCAAAATAATAAAGAACAACTCCATACAAAATGCAAATCAGAATGTGATTTCTCTATGAAGAAATGACTTTTAAAGCACAGGTTACTCATTCTCATATGCAGGTTTCCAGACTGAATGTCCTGCTTAAAACACACTTTCCACATTTCCAACTCTCTATTCCCCGTCTATCCCCTTGTTCTTCCACACTTTATAAGTTTCATGTGTTCATCTCACTATCCTTCAGTTAATTCTATTGTCTATAGTAAGACAGATACCAAGGTGTGAGAAATCTCAGTCACCAGTCTCTGCCAGTCTCCAGCCAAACCCCGAAAGACACCGCTAAGTAGGCTAGGGAATATGCAAATATGAAACCTAGTAAACTATTGATGCCTTTCAAAATGAATGCATGGCTCTTCCTACCCACAGATGGAGCTTTCCTTGTAATATTTCTCCTTATATGCTTCATGCTTTATGGAAGTGTTTCCAAACAGGGTAAGTATGAGGCAAATTTCATGTTCAAAAACCAGTTTGGACAGAGTTTACGCATCTGTCACCCTTGTGAAAGTTTTCTAGGGACCTTGACAACCATATCCCCTAAGCTAGTGACACCAGGCCACCACCCAGCACTGTCTTGCTGTGTGTTTTGTGCCTAGCCCCAGGACATCTTGCCTTTTCAGCCACTATCATTTTTGCCCAGTAACTACCTTGGATTGGCTGTTTTAATGGTGGATAACAATACTATACCAAATTGAAGAAGAGGAAGCAAAAACTCTATCAGTCTGTTGGTGACACTGAGGAAGTTAAGCCAGGCAGGATATACCTGGAGGTCAGCCAGAATACAAAATGTACTACAGATCTTCTCATCCAAATGGCTAAGATCTTGGATGACAAATCAGGCTAAACTCCATTTAGCAAAGGAAACAAGACAGCTACAAACATATCTGCAACTAAGGTGACCTTTAAAACAATTTTTGAAGAATAGGGGAAGAGAAGGATGGGTTCAAGTCTTATTTTTGCTGTTACCTGCAACATCCTGCTTCTTTGATACTAGCTGGGACATGGAACCCAGAAAAGAGAAACGGAAACAAGAGCAATGCTCATTTCTAACAGCTGCTTCTTTGGTGATGAAAAGAGCAAATTTCCAGAGGAGCAGATTCCCCAGGGCAATAAGCAGTTTTTAATTACAGCCAGGGAAAACCAGCCAAGGGATCAGGTCCTTTGCTATCAAAACTAATGCATAAGAATCAAAATGGCTGGTTTGCTGAAAAACAAGTCAAACTGCAATGTGTTTTACTCACCTGGTTGACCACATTGGTTGATATCCAGCAAACCAAATCACCTGCTGCTTTTATACATCTGTTTAAGCATTATAAACAAGCATATATTTGAGGGTTTTTTCAATTGCTTTAGGATTGTGTTAGGTGAAAGAAATTAGAACTCATGAAAATAAGACAACTATTAAATGGTATTTTTGTTTTGAAGAAATACAGCTTTATGTGTTTCCACTATGTTTACTCTTTGCCATAAGAGTATTCAGTAAATCAACAGCCATGCATTATTTTCAAAATTTTCAAGAAAATTTAATGTATATCCTGTAATTTTACTGTCTGCCACCTATTCTCAATGATTTATCTATCTGCCAACCCAAGCCAAGGTTTTCCATTGGCAGGATGTTACATTTCCATTTCTCAAGCTTTGGTTCATTAGGCTGACTCTGAGGGGAGGCACTAAAAGATGCAGAAAACAACTATTACAGAGAGAGAAAAATAAAATCCCTCAGTTCCTTGAAACTGCACTTTCTCTTCTCCTGAGTTTGTCAAAAATATCTGCGGCAGATGACTATACTAGGATGAAAAAAAGATCTCTTACCATGATTTTGCTTTTAGACACCACAATGACCAATTGCTTTAATAGATAATGAGTGTGAATCCTCCTGTGGCACCTCTCATAGCTATAGGGTTGTATAAAGCTGAGTACCTCACCTGATAAATGGAGCCCTATGTCACACTCAAAATGCACTCACATGGCTCTAGAACTACTTTCCTGATGTTCTCTCACCCTCTGCCTGACAAATCTTTCTCCGAGACCTCTCCAGAAATAAATATGCAGTGAGAAACATCAGGATTCTGATACCTAATGCCAAACTGCATCTAAATTGCCAGTTTGTTTGTCTAGAAGCCTCTAATTACTGCTGTAATTACAGATTGTAATGCTATTATTAACAGTGGAAATTTCTATTGGTCAAGTCATAAATGGAGTGATTTGGTTAGAATATCTTTTTGTAGGAACATGGGTATGTGATAAGGGGATCAGTGAATGATGGATTTAGTAGTCATCACCCCCAGCTGCTGTTTTTTATCTAGCTGATATCAGGAAGTCCTGCCTGTACACTCATATTCAGCAAAACTCCACTTGATTGCTCATAGTGATCATGATGAGCTCCATTCAGGGAACAGCAGGTCAGAAAACAAATCCCTGTTACATAACTATAATCTATAAATATAGTCAATTTATACTTTTGTACACTGATCATATACTGCAATTTCCTGCATAGGATGGTACAGCAAAAGGCTCAGTCTCAGAGAAAAGGCAGAAATCTATTTGCATTCCTTTGAGTTTACATTGTTTCTTCAGTATTTGGAAAGCTGCCTTTTTGGTAGAGATTTTTTTTTGGGGTAATCTTTCATCTGATGTGCTTATCATGGTTTAACCCAGCCATCAACTGAGTACCACAGAACCACTTGCCCACTCTATCCCCTCTGGGGTAGGAACATGGCCAGCTGTATCCGAAGGCTGGATGTGACAGCAGGTGAGGTGACACGTGCACTGACACAGCAGCATGCTGCGGATTTGCACACAGAGGTACACAATAGAAAAGGAGAAAGTGTCAGGGGCATTCCATATTTCTGGGATTACTTACTGCACTTGGACCCCACTGACACAGAAACAGAGGTGTACGGGCAAAACAGCAAAATACAACTGTTATTGTGACAGTAACTGAATATGACAGCAGCACCACACCTGCCTATGCCAGAGCTTCCCAAGTCTCATGAGTGACAGTGCCACAAGAACCATGAGGACACTGCTGCCCAGGCCAGGAGGTCTCTCCTTGCTTTTGGAAAGTCTCACATTTCTCCTTGCCTGTACCTCTGCACTGAAACCAGCACCTATGTCCAACAATACAGTATCTGGCAGAACTTCACAGTTGCACCACTTCCGCAGGGAAAAAGGAGCACAGGTGTGGAAAAGTGCAAGGCAAAGGCATCTGTCTATGATACATTCTAAGACAAATTCTAAAATGCAAATCAACATCAAACAATGAGGAAGATTAAATGCTTAAACACTGCTGAAGTGCAAAACTCAGTAGAGAGGAATGGCATTGAAGGGAAATGGAAACTTTATTTAAAGTTAGGTTAATGTATGCTGCCATCTGGAAATAAGAGCAATAAAAGACCAATATGGAAGAGTGAATAAGTTCAAAAACTAATCAAGAACAAGAAACTGGCATATGAAAAATTAGATGTTATCTGTTACAGAGAATGAACACAAATCACATCTATCGCATATTCAAGGAATAAGGCAAACTGAAAGCCTATTCTGATAACATACTGTCCTGGAAATGGGCTATGCCAGGACATCTTAAAGTTTCTGGGAGACACAGTTAATAAATTCTCATCATAATTCTAGTCTCCATCTGGCAGGTGAAAGAGCTTTTCCGTATTCCAGAGCTAACCACTAACTACGTGAGCTTGCAGCCTGTCACCACAACTAAGTCTGTAAGGAAGAATGCAAACACCCATCAGCAACCAAAACTATGGCAGGCTCCCCAACAGCCTGCTGTCCTGCTGAAGACATCTGCTATCCTTTTACCCTAGTAGGAGGAAGCATGGCTGTGTATCTCAGCTCTAGCTACAGAACAGCAGTGACAGGGGAAGGTGCAGCTCTCCTGTGTCCTCCTCAAGGCTAATGCAAAACTCTGTTTGCTACTGGTCTGTGAGCACAGGCTGGAGCAGTGGCTGGGGTAGTAACAGGAGCACAACTGAATTTGCATCAGGTGGCCTACATCTGAGGTCTGTCTAATTCCAAGTTAGATCAGGGTGGGGTATGGGCTGCCTCTCAAAGCAGGAGGACACAGGGTGGCTGTCCAACTTGTAAATGATAAAAAGATACAAAACCAGCGTGCCCCCTCCCCAGACTCCCACCTGGAGTTACACAAACCAGAATCAAGAGCAGTATCTAGTCCTTTCTTGACCATTTTTCTTCCCTGTTAAATTGCAGAAGGTATGATACACACAGTCCAGAACATCTTGGTTTTCCCATTAGTTTTTGACTCATCACAAATTCAGGCCATATTTGTGCCTAAAATCATGACTGTCAGACCACTCCCTGGGGAATTGGCAGTGTCACAAATTAATCTGGTATGATCTGTTTGCTTTAACAACTGTATAGGAAATTCTTATTCACTGTCTATAAGGTCACTGCAAGTTATATCCTTTGAAATTTCACTTGTATTCAGATTTGTCTTTAAATTATCTCATTCATGTTTATTATCAAATTTTCCTCACCACCCCTTCATTTTTCTTCTGAAACAATCTCATTTTCTCCTGTTGCTCTACTACCATTAAAATAATTGGTAACACACCACATTTTTCTATTTTTATATTCATACCTGCATGTGAAAAAGCAATTTTATGTTGGCAAAGGCCTAAGTCCAATTCATTTGCTGGTTATTACACAATGTGACACAGCAGTATGTAACATCTACTGAGAAATACAAATGCCAGAAGCAGAGTGAGAGAGTGAAGACAGGGCACAGAGCCATATAAGGCAATAATGCGGTATACTAAAGTCCAATGAGGATGAAGAAGAACGTTTTAGTACTGTTCCCCTTTTTGTTGAATGTATGCTTCTCAGCAATCTTCCTTCCAACTGAAACCACACTCATAGTGAAGAGAGTGGGACATTTGAAAATCAGATCACTTGTGATCAAGTCATAAAGAGACTCCTAGGTGACCAAACTCTTGTGGTATCTTCCACCACAGTGCTCAAGACTTGTAGCTAATGGCTCTTCCATCGAGCCTGTAGAGGTGACTCTTCCCCTCAACTACAAGAAGCCTTTAGTTTCAGGTTTATAGCAGTATACAGGTAGAAGTGAGTTTACAATCCCAAATTTCAATAGAAATCATATCTATGAGAGAGATTTTCTTAATCTTTACATGCAGGTCACCAGATTCCTGAAGAAAATTTCAATTTCATTAATTTTATTAAAATGCAGTATACAGCCTTTTACCTTCAATATGCGGGGACACCAGGTTATCAGGCAGAAAATAAAAAACAGGAGCACAATGTCCAATGCCATGGGAGTATCAACTTCTCTTAATCTGACAAAGAACTAAAGATCAAACATCTTGCCATTATCTGTTCTTCTAAGCAAAATGTTAATTGAATGAAACATATACACTATAAGCAGGCAGCATTCCCATAAGAGACCCAGGATGACAGAATCTGCCACATCATCAGCTGATATCAAGTCTTCCTACTCACTTGGTTTCTTTCCTGAAAAGACACAGCGTGGGAAATCTTTCACCCTCTAACTGACAATAAACAGTTTGTTTAGTCTTTCTAGTTCCCCTCTTCTGGGCAGGTGCTCACTGTCTTTGAGAGTGACTCCACAGAATAAACATAATACAAAACCAATGGCATTCTCAGTTTCTCTCTGTGAGATTACATGCTCCAAGCCTACATCCTTTTAAATGTTTTCTCTAAGTTCTCAGGGGAGAAAAAAAAAAAAGAAAGGGTATTAATCTCAAAGAAGATCTATCACCTTGTCTTGACAACATTGTAAAGTACTGCCAAAAGGCAAGGGCCTTATCTTCTTCCTGGTGTTTCCTACTAGGATTAGCTTCAAATTCCCTGTCTTCAGTGAGAACCAAAGGGCATTTTCTTTTGTTTTGCTAAATAAGCACTTTATTCTCATCACATCAGATTTATTTTTAGAATATTTGAATAGAATATCTTTGTCAGTTGCTACTGTATAAATACAAGTTGCTAAGGAAGGAACAGAAGCTGCTTTTCCTTAAGCAACAGAAGCAAAGGAGTATGAAACAACAGATGATTTCTTAGCAGAAACAGCAGACTAAGAGCAGCAGTTTTCTTCTACTGTAGTATTTCAAAAACACAGAAGTGCTATCCACTAAAGTATTAATATTTTATGTTAGAAAAATATAGAAAATCTACCTCAAATTGGCACACCTGCTAATGAGTGTAAGAAGGCTTTTCCCCTTCTTCTGAAATTCATCCCCTTCTCATTTTGTAGCTCTAGCTTTTGTTTTACAGTTGTAGATATATTTGCTCCCTTTTTTTAGGATTATTTGCCTACTTCAGAGCAATCCTACGAATTCACAACTCAAGGATCTCACATTGAGAACCATATTAAAGATTGTCAGCAAGACTACAAGTT
This sequence comes from Atrichornis clamosus, assembly GCA_013400975.1. Taxonomy (NCBI): domain Eukaryota; kingdom Metazoa; phylum Chordata; class Aves; order Passeriformes; family Menuridae; genus Atrichornis; species Atrichornis clamosus. The sequence goes on from WBMZ01003702.1 coordinate 14,991, forward strand.
TCCTGCAGCTGCAGCATGTATTTAGGTTTAACACTGGTATTTAGGGAGAAATTTGTCAACAAAAGGATTTGGTTTCTTATTTTTGTTTCTTTTGCTCTGGGCATTGTCAGATAAGAACACTAGTGCCAAGAATTTGGTTTTGAGGACTAAAGCTGGGGCTTCTACTCTCCCACCTATAGGATGGGTTCAGTAATTCTTCAGGAATCTGACTGCTGCACACTGTTCTGGCTGGGAAGATATTACAACAGCAGAGCTACTCTGGGGGAAAGAAAAAAAACAAAGCTTGGGAGTTGTCCACATGGGACAATTCAGGACAATTTATCTGAATTAACTAGAGATTTGCTGTGTATTCATTAGAATTATGTAAAATCAATGGCTGTAAACTTTTGTTCAGAATTTAATTGTCCTAATTCAATTAGATTAACCTACTTCCAAATGTTTTACACAGCTAGTGACAACAGACCAGAGCAGAAGGCATGTAAGGGTATCTAAAATGGTCTGCTGATGAACAAAGCTGTGGTCCCCTTATGCCTCATGAATATGACATCTCACAGCAGAACATAGCATCAAGAGCTGACAACTGGAATGGAAGAAATTGAGTTCAAGGACATGGCAGGCAGAGGACTGGATGTCATCACCATATTCAGAAAAAATGCAGTTGGAGCCCAGGCACTGGCCAGTTAAGAGTGCTTCCAGCTACAGCAGTCATCAAACACCTGGATGGGGATATCGCTACAGGCAAGGGGAAGCTGAGCTTCTTGGAAGCTTAAAGACACTTAGCTTACCACCAGCTTGTCTGGGAGAGCATCATCAGACACGGCAGGCAAGTTTCTTGAAGGATATACTGCACTTCCTAGGATTCTCTATGGAGAAAGAACAAGCTCCAGTATTGATCAAGGAGCCAAGTACCTCATCCTCTGTGTTGGAAGTGGACTGGGGCTTCATGATGAGGCAAGTATAGGCAGCTTAGTATGAACAGCAAACCTGTTAGAGTCATACCTTGGCATGGCAAGTCGGCAAGTGCTGAGGAAACAACCAGGCTTATCACAGTCCCACGAGGGCTTCCAGTTCCCATCCTGGCAGGGTTATTTCTGGGGTGTTCACAGCGCCCTCTTCCCCGAACATCAGGTCAAACCTGGAAACTCTAAGAAGCTTTTTCAGCCATCTTCACACAGGAGGATGACAAAAAGACACTTTCCACTGTGTTTTAGTGTAAAGTCCCTAGTAGCCAAGAATAAGTGTAAAGTTTCACAACCCTAGGCATGCAGTGGAAGTTAAGGGGCCAGAGAGACTGCAAAGATTTCCTTTACTTTGTGGAAATCCCAGAAAACCAAAAGGCCTAGAAAGTGGAGAAGGCCAAAAGCTGGAGCCATACTAGGTCCTCATTTAGCTTTCCACTTGTCCAAGTGAGAACCAGGCAGCCGCTGGCTCCAGCTGCTGTCAAGCTTGTAGTACACTTCAAGGTGAGGACGTGGGATCTTGCCTGATCTGTCCAGTCTCTCAAAGGTGCTTGAGGGGAGAAGAACAGTGTTCATGCTGGTGTACAGCAGGAAAATCCAGTATGCTGGGGTTGAGTCAGCTGTCAGAGGCAGGGCTGGGTAAAAATGCTCTTGATGTGCTTGGAGGGAGATGCTGCAGGGCTGAGAGGTCTGGAGGTCTGCTCACCCTTCCATCTGCAAATGCTCCTGAGTGTCCCCAAGGCCAAGGCTATGCAGATGGACAGGGATGTATTTGATCAAAACAGACTCAGTTTATCTGCTCCTAGAATGTAATGCACTCTGCTTCCTGATGGTAAGCCTCAGAAATACCAAAATTAGACTTCAGGAGAGTATAAAAAGCTCCCTGCTAACATAATGTGCAAATGGACTGTTGCACTTACTGTGATCTTGGGCAGCAACAAAATTAGAAGGCAATAGCAAACAGCAAAGAAAATTGCAGCTAAAAAACCCCAACATTTTTAAAAGCTGAAGAGATATGAGCCCGGATGCTGTCACCGTATGTCTTATGCAGTTCATGATTATAAACGAAGAGCAGAATCCATATAAGAGAATCTAAAATGGTATGGATATGAGCCCAGCTGGTGTCCCCATATGCCTTACAAATTCCATTTTTAGGAACACAGCAGCATACAACATTAGAGATGCTTCTTAAACATCTCATAAATAGAGCAGAGCTGTTTCACTGAAGTACAAACAGAAAAGGTCCACAAGAATTATAAAATCAGCTGCATTCAAAACCACTGAAATGGTTCAACCACAGTGTTTTCAGTAGGAACCACTCTGCACCAGAATATTCCCTAAATGAGGAATGATGCCCGCTTGTCACTGGGGTTTTTTTAAAAGCAATGACCAAAAAGCCATTTTAGTCAAAAAATGCCAACTTACTTTTGTTTTGGCAAAATGTTCCTACCGAAAGCCTTTTTGGGTCAAGAATGGAAGAGTTAAAGCCCAAACTTCAGGGCAGTGGAGAGTTACAGCCATGGGAGGGCAAATTCTTGCCACTTCTGAAAATCAATCAAAGCAGGGTGTGGAGCTTGGCTGGTTCACATTCTGGGGAGACTCTTTCACCAGCAGGCTGTGGACTCTGCAATACAGCGCTTCCTCTCATGCTTTTCAATTTCACCGAAACCACTCCAAGGCAAAGTAGTTAACTGTGGGGATTCCTAGTTAATTGTGAGAATATGTCACCAAATGCATTTGACATAAAATAATAACTTTGTTATATGCACACTATCAACCAAGATATATCTAAAGCAGACATCTAATAAAAAATACACTACATATGAATGAAAAATTATTTTATTTAAAAATACATTATACAGCAGAGTGTCTCTCTTTTTGTTTCTCACTGCTGGTTCACAGAGATAGTATGATAAATTTAACCCAAATATTTGACTGGGAAAGATCCTGAGAAAGAGACCAGTAACAAGCTGATGATATACAGTACACTGAAAAAGAGTCATCTCTTTTAACATAAAAGAATCTCTTGGTAATCTTATAAATCAGATATAAAAAAATGCAGATTTGCTACCATGCAAAAATGAGTGAAGATTTCATTTAAATCTGCACACAGAGAAATCATTAGTACCTTGGAACCTAACTAACTAGACTAAGAGCAGGGTAAGTGTGCCTAACACGGTGATACAAACTTTGGATCTACTACAATTTTGTAAACACAGTTGATAGTCTAATAAAGGTGGATTTTCAATCACCTAAGTAACCTAGTTGTAGCTAAGGACTCTATTCTAGGTCTTTTCTCCCCACGGATATATTTCTTCATTCCCTTAATTCTCAGCTTAGCACAATGACTTCATGGCATATGCTCTATTGCACTCATAGATGACTTGGCCTTGCCCTGTTTGCCAAGCACTCTATAGGTAGTTGTATTTCAGTGAAAGCAGAAGTTAAAACAAAAAGTAAAAAGCAGGCGTTACCTGATGACTATGTGAGAACGCATTAAAATTCATCATAGAAAAAATATACCTGATTCTACATCTGTATGTTTCAAACATACTCTAACAATGATTAATGTACAGGAAATACACTGAACTGTGGAAAACGTAAGGCCTAAAATGCTCAACTGCCTGCACTGAACAATAGTATTCTCAATGTTTCTGTAGTGCTAGAGGAAAGCTTTCTGGCAGATGTTAAGAATGTCTTCAGCATCTACAATATTCAGATCCATTTGGTGCTCAATTTTTACAGGACAACTTCACTATGTAGTGAACTTTCTTTTGAAGGGGAGACTTAATCTGAGTATTCACAGTAATAACAGAGATACGATAACATTGGCTGATGTTGAAGAAAAATCAATTTGTCAACACCACACAGACTGGCAGAGGATTTTTTTTTCGATTTTGCAAGAATATGAGCCTACCACACAAACAGAGATAAAAAACTCTGTAGAGAGAAAGTCCACCTGTCACTTACACTAAAAAAAAATTAATGAAGCCATTTTGGTTTTTCCAGGAAAATGGAGAGCAGAAACTCAGATGAATTTTTCTCACTAAGCCAGTGACCCACTTCTTATCTTAGCACCCGTTCTCCCAGCATAGTATCAGGGAGTACAACAATCATTAGAAGATGCAGGCTTCCTTGAATAATTTGCTTAAATGATTTATGAATAGCATGGCATCCCATCAGATATGCTAAGCTAAGAACAGAGCCCTTAACCTTTCAGGGGATATCATTAGTAATAAAGAATATATCAAAGATCAAACTTTCTATATTATTTTCATTTCTTTTAACCTAGATACATATATATCATCCAAGACATTCAAGAACTACAAAACAACAATTCAACTACAATTATGTCAGGAAAATATCCAAATAAATAAACTTTTAATTATGATACAATACTTATTACAGTAAAAATTGGCATTTTTTTCTTTTCAAAAGCAGAAGCACCAGTCTTACATATAACATACTGTTTGAATGATATTTTACATGGAATACAGCGTAATACAATGTGCAAACAGCATTTTCATACAGAACATAATATTTGTCTAGTTTTTATACACTGAAATTGCCTCAAATGGAAACAAGTTCATGCTGAATTAAAAATGTAGATTTTAAAAATCAAGGTTAAATCAAAATACAAAGTACAGTTGGAATAGGTACATGAACCATTAAAAACAATGAGGAGCCAAAATAGAGGGTATTGTCAGATAATTAGTGCTCAGTTTGTCCCATTCCATCATAAAAGTAAACAGTTAATATTTTTGCTAGAAAGTAAAGTGACGTTCTAATATTTAAGAATTCTTCAAAACGTTGGTATCATTTTAGTGATGTAAAAATCAAGTCAGAAATAGGACTTCTAAAAATTTCTTATTTTTGATACACTGCAAATATCATGTGTGGGCTGTGAAAAGAGATGAAGTCCAATGGAGTGAATATACATCAGCGTCAACATCATGTGACTTCTGCAAAGGCCGTGATGTGGTTCTACGAGTTAAAGGAAAAACAAACAGATAAAAACCACAAAACCACACAGACAGACAGCAGCCACCACTGTGAAAACTTGTGCCTCTTGTGCTTGAAGGGCCTCGTACTTGAAAACTATTGTAGGGTGATGTAAATAAAACTGGTTTTCACTGCAGTGCTCTCACTCACTCTCACAGCAATTCTTAACTGCTCAAAGACTGGATAGGGAAGTATGCTGAACAAAAGTAATTAGGTGTGGTGGTTCTATAATATTTTAATTTTAAATGGTTTTATTTTCCTTTAAATTAAGTCTCAATGTGAATAATTGAGTTAGTGTGCTTTTACTCTTACGTTATTCATAATTGAAAACAAAATTCTTAGAAATTAAAATCAGAATTTCTGATGGATTATAATATTCTATTTCCATGTAAATACAATTTTAATATTCATGTTTTAAAGATTAATTTCTCCCCATGAGCTCAATAGCACTGTATCAAGTAGCAAAATGCTACAATCAAGTTGCATTTGGCAGTGGAGAACTCATATTCAAAATTTGTTTTTCAGAATCACTAGTGTCCTCTCCACCTGCAATATAAGAACGTTGTCCTCTATCCTTCAATGGCACTATTCTTACCATGAAGATGTGTATCAGAACGTGACTATTCGTCGTGCCACTCTAAACAAAACTGCAGCATCCCAAAGAGCTGGGCTACCTTTTCATACTCCAAGCTAAGCAAACGACTCTGCAAACACCTGATGGTGAAGACTCACCTGCACAGTAATGTGCAGGAGCCAGAGGAAGCATGTGTTCCCTTAGGCACACAGTACCCTTGACTGACACCATTTTTTATAAAATATGCTATTGTGAAATTGATAAAGGGAACCTTGATGTCAAGCCGTGTGTTTGTTCCCAAGCACAAAAATGCACAGAGGGTAAAATACCAAGCAAACCACTGCAGATCTTTGTTACCTCTTTGCCTCCTGAAGCAAAGTCAGAAGACAGGAGAAGTAAGATGAAGAGGAAGAGGATGTAGATAACCTGGGGAGAGTGGGACCTCCTGTTTATTGCTTAAGGGATTGCTTAAGGGAAGTCCTTTAGAAAATCTCTTAGCACACAGCATAAAAAGTGCTGGAGAGAAACAATGGCCACCATGTAAGTTTATATTTCTCAATTCTTCTTTAAACTTCCTGAATATTTGTCTTTCAGTCCGAACAGATGGAGACAGGCAGGCATCTTTGCTTCTCACATTAGAGAAAGGAAATTAGAAATACTTTGATTGGTAGCACTGGAGAGCTGCCCCTTATTCACCCATCTCCAAGCCAGGCTGGCAGCTTTGCTCCCTCTCTCACTGTGCCATAACTGTACTGTGTCCAGGAGGAGATGCTCTCTTCCACCTCTCCTACAATAAGCATTTTAGCCCTAGCAATGTTCTTGCTGTATTTTATGACAGCTTCCATAACAGAATACTACCAAATAGTAAGCATCTGTATATATTCTTCTCCAAAATAGAATATATTTTAAATTAACAATTATTAAACCACAGAAGGATTTTTTTAAAAGCATTAGAAAAAAAAAGGTGTGCAACTTTGTATGAAAATGTTTTCAGTAAACAATATTAACAAATGTTACTGCTTGCAGATTTTGATTCTGCAGAAGAAATGCAAGATCAGATTTCTTAATTAGAAAAAAGATTTAACAATTCAAAACATTTTGGTTGGTTGGCCATCTTCTGTTTCCAGTACACAAAAGATGATACAGTGGGCAAACTCAATGACTCTGGAGTTGCTGTGAGGCTATTACGACATTTTCTTCATAGTATTAACTTAATTTCTCTTTATTTAGACCTGAAAAGTCATCCTGTCAACTTAAACTATCATCAGTTTTAAATCACTCACTTTGTTCACAAATAAGATTGTTTTAAATGAGGAATGGAGGGAAGAGAAAATTCCTCTTTATTTTAATCAATTCCTCAAGTCCTGCTATGTGCCATCCCTGTCTCTAAGTGACACACATTTGTCTGTGATGCAGAGACCCAAATGCTCTTTCATGTGGCATTAATTCGAGACTGGATAACTAAGGAAAGGAGAATGTGTTGCACACTCCTGCCAGCTATACGTCCAAAATGAGCAGGTCACCACCCCTGGCAAGACATGCAGAGCATAGGATATAACACAGAGGAAGATCCCCTTTCCCCAATAAGCAAAGAGAACTGCTGAGCTGCTGATCATGGACCTATTGATTTGGACCCTAGTGAAGGCCTGTCAATTCATTTTCAATGGACTCAGCAGGGTGATGCATAACTAGGTCAAAATTAATCACTTGCTGAAGGCAAGAATCACTGATACAGATTCATGCAACTGTCTAGTTATTCATGCTTTTTCACATTATCATCTCAGGCAAAACTACAAATCAGCCTTGCTAAGACTCTGCAGAAAAGAAATAAACAAATAGCATCCCTCTTCAATAGGTACATTTCAACTCTTTTACTTCTGCTTAGATTTACTGTGACAAAGTTCAGTGTGAGATACTAACTACTGTCAGCAAACAGATGCACACAGATGCAGGAGACAAGCAAAAAACCATGCACAAGACCTCAGCATCTCCAAGTCCATGGGAAATTATTTTCCATACAGTTCACAAAAGAATCAGAAATGCTGAGGCATTTCAATGGCAGCAGTTTCAGCGTTTGTACCATCCATTCTAAGTGGACAGTATCAGCCTGGCGAGCAAAGCATGCATCATAACTGTGCTCTTACACCACTAACAAAAAAGGGAAAACCAAAGACTAAAGCTTTGAGTGCAGGTTTCTGGGGGAAATGATCCACATCTGTATATCTGCTATTAAATTTTAATTATTTTCTTTTAAAAAGAAATGCCATAATATAAAAGCATTGAAAAAATACATTAAAATTTTGAATGATTTGCAGTTTTTGTGATATATGTTAAGTATTTTTAGCTTAATTTTTTTTTGTTTGTTCTCATCAATATAGTTAGAAATATTCAAAAATAGCCATCATTCAAAAAAAAAAAAAGATTTTTCCCTTTTTGAAAATGGGAATTTGTAAAATTGTTTGTAGTCTTTCCACAGTAGAGTTTGCCAAATACAAAAATACTACTGTAGTAGTTCAGGCAAATGATAATTGATCAAACAACAATTCTCTGAGTCAGCAGAGTGTATTTTACGCTTTTCCTGGACAAATCAGAGTTTTAGTGAAAAAGAACGCGCTCCAGTGCAATTGCGCGTTGCACACGTTGCGGACCTGCACAGAACGCTGCCGCCACACTGCACCTGCCCCTGCCCAGCAGCACACCCCCAGCCCCTCAGGTGCGCTCTCGCGCACATACGTTTATTGCCTTAGGTGAAGGTGCTCAGCACGGGCCGTTCCTGACATCCAGGAGAAGAACCTAATGATGCGTGCTTTGAGCGAGTTTCCTTGCAAAGGATCTTCTTGGTTGTTACTAGCACCTTGAGTCTGTAACACCTACAACACGTTTAAGGAGGTCACACTGAACATATTGTTCCACTTCCCGCATTTAAGTATTATTTTATATGAACATTAGACGTAGTGATCGCCGATTGCATTCAATCAGAAATAATTCTTGTACAATTCCCCAGAAACAGATTTATGCAGAAGAGCAGGACATGAAGGCAAATTCAAAGGTTTGACATTGAAACAAAACTGCTTATGATTTTTTATGAGCTGACTCTCCATGTGGTATGTGTATGAAACAATGTTGTATTATATCTCCTTTAACAGGCTGTATTGTCAAGAGAGAACCACTATGCCAAGAGAAATCCGAAAACGGCCTATAAGCTAATGTAAGCACATGGGCTCTCATCAAACCATCCTGGAGAAACAGCGTATGGATACCTACACATGCTTTTGGACGTCAAGCGCTACAGTATTCAAGTACTTCTCAACTAAAATATGTCGAAGCAACAGAAATGACATAAACCCTCTCACCCATAGCCCGTAGTATGACGAGCTAAAGCATCTTTGTGTTTTTAGCTGTGAGCTCAGTGAGAGGTGATCTCCCTGGAGAGCCACAGGGACCAGGCCAGGCTCCCTAGGCCATGGGGCTGTGTGCATTCCAGTGCACAGAACAATTGTTACCAAAATGCTTAAGACCCAGGAAAAAGCAGTAACATTGAGAATTAAAATTTTCTTGTGACATTTTCTTGACATTGTGAAGAAGCTGTTCTATGTCTCGTGAATAAACAAGCTGAAGTAAATAGAAAAAAACAATACATCTTAAATTCTGAAGGGGAAAGCTTCCCTAGTCTTAAAAAAACTAGCAGAATTCCTTGCAATATCCACACTTACTATTGTTAAAATGTCTTATCACCATCGTTACCTTTGGCACATACATAATAGAAGAATAATTACAGTGTCAAACTCCACAAGATTTCTGAAATAATTAACCCTGATAGTCACTAGCAACTGATATGATGGACAACAAGAATGCCACATATTGTCAGAGGAATTCCAAATACTTACGACCATTAAAACTTGGAAACGGCAGAAGGAGAGAGCACCTAATCTATCTCCTGATTTCAATCATGCTGGATAGTCAGTCCTACGGGGGAGTATAAGAAACATTGTAACAAGGAACAGTGACTGTGTCTGGGAACATGGCCTGGGCACTGCTGACTGAAGTAGCATTATGAAGGAATGCCAAGCAGAACCTTGGGGATAAATGCAGTTTAGCTGTCAAACAGAGCACTGCAAAAAACCCACTGTGTAAATAAGTAATGCTGAATAGCTACAGAAAGCACTGATAATCAGACAGTAATTCTCTCATCTCACAGGAGATGAACCACAGTGTATCTCCTCACGCAATACTTCTGAAACCTTGTATCTCAGTATTCTACCTGCTGCCTCAATTAGTCCTAAAATGCTCCATGTTGTCTTCGTATTTGATTTTTTCAAAGCTAGACTACTTATTAAAAAAAAAAAAAAAAGTAAGGCTAGTAGAATCAGAAGCTCCTACAACACCTGTAGGAGACCTCTGTAAGCCCTGACCAATTTCAGGTGACTTTTGCATAAAAAAAGTCAGTCTCCCCTCAAACAGAAAACGCAGTTTGTGACTGCACTGGATGAAGCTGAACTTCTGAACTCTTCCAGGTACCACCAGAATAACACCATTTCTCAGTAATTCTTGCAAAAGAGCAGGAGTCTCTAACCTTGCCTGTGGTAGGATGAGAGCTTCCTCTCTGTAGGAGACTGCCAGCTAACTGAAACAAGAATTGTCTTGTAAGAGATATAGAAGGTCAGAGGCAGAAAAGAAGAAGCAGATGTGTGAGTGCTGAGGTTTCTTGGCTTTCATTCTTTTCATTAATTCTGAGGATGACTGTAGTTAAGGTAAGCACTAAGTCTGCATTGCTGAGCAGGCTCTAGCAAGGATTCCTCAAGGAGACACTCAGCAACTACAGCTTGTTTGACTGCATGAGTACCCGTGCAGAACAGCTTAATCATCTGCATGCTCCATAATTAAACAGATGTGTCATGCAAGCAGTGATCTAACCTTGTCACTAACCAGCAGCAGCTCAATTCTGAGTATTACAAGTACACTTATGCCTATTTAAGTGCACTTCAAATGTCGCTCGACCTCCACCAGAACTCAGACAGTGGCAGCGTGGTGAGCATGCCAAGAGCATTCGTTCTCCATGGAGAAAGCACTGGAATAGCAAGTAGCAGATCTGGAAACAGAAAAGTAATGTCCTTCCAGGTCTGTGTGATGCATCATGTGCTTATTCAATTATGAGTGAATTTATAACAAAATAGCAATGAGTGAGGTCCTATCTGGCAGGCATTTCTAATTAAGTCATTCTTTAAGACAGGAGTTTTGAATTGCTTGCTCCCAGATACCCACATAGTAATTATTTTTTAATACCAATCACAGAGTTGTATTGCTTCATGCTTTCACTGCCTTAGCCTTTGGTAACTTCAGACAGTTCGGATTTGTGCTAGTCTTAGTAGCTAATTTCTGACAGTAAGCTGTCTTTAATACTGGCACAGGAGCTTGCAGACTGAAAATAAGAAAAACAGTTTTAAAGTAAGCAAAATGTAAATGTATGTGCATTCAGAATATTGAACTGGAACAATCCTAACTGAAATGTGGTGAAAAGGAACTCACACATGCCTAAAGAAGGAAAAGGCAAATAGCATACAAATTATTTAGCATCACTCTTTCTCCAGTGGGGAACAAAGGATGCATTTCCCAGTAATTAGCAAAGTCCCCATGTTATTGTCCTTGCATCCCATCCTCTCTGTCTGGAATGGAGAAAGGCTTTGCAACACAGACAAAGATGAACCCATTCACTGATATTTTACCAAGTGGTATCACCTTGTGGTCATTCCCCAATTTAGTTACCTAGGGAGAAGTTCCATGACAGCAAACAGCTACCATCTACTGCCACAGGAATATCGGTTCAGAAGGAAAGAAGCTCATTCATATAACAGTCTTGGGCAGTTTACAAATGGTAGAGGTTACCCTCAAGCAGAGAAAACATTATTTCTGCCACCATCCTCCTACACTCTCCCATGGCTTTTCCCACAACATCTCAAACTAGGTCAAGTCTCAGGAAAAGAACATTGTCCATCATGAATGAGAGGGTCTCAAATCAGGTGGAAACATGAAGTTAACATGAAGTCTTTATCCCCAGAAAAAAATATTAACATTTCAATAGCCAGGGAATATATACTTATTACCTATGATGGCTTATGAGCCACAGAAATTACTTCTATTGCAGGAGAGCCTAGCACGTAAAGAAGACATATTTTTATTAATGTGGTATGTTCCAGGCCAACTGACATCTTGTTTTGTTTTGACATTTTACAGAAAGTTTACTGAATGGATTATTTTGAAGATACACATTCATCATCTAAATGCTTGTTCAAGCAAAAGAGACTCTGACCTCCTTGTGACAAGATATCAGCAGAAGTAGCTTAGACACATTTGGTTCAAAAAGGCATGTTAGACCATGCTGAAAAGAAATCTTTTCCTTTAAGGAAAGGAATAAAAATCCCAGGGCTAGCAGCAATTCTTGCTGAAGGACAACTTCTACCACTTTCAAGTGAGTAAGACAGACTGGAAAGTGGCTAAAAACACATCTTATGCTTAATATGAAAACAAGATCAGAATTAATTTGGAATTAAAAGAATTCCATAGAAAAATACTTTTGGTGCCCTACCCAGTGTAGAATTGTTTACTATCTTCAAACATTGGCATAACTCAATAGATTTTAGTGAATAATGACAAATAAAGTCATTAGAAAAAGTGCACCTTCCTTTAAACTTTGTGTTACTAGTTCAAAGTTTCCCCTTGGTAAAAATGTTTTCTTTATTTGGTTATGCTTTCTATTTCAGTATTTGTTTGCTCATAAAATTGGTCAGACATAATCTTACCTAACACATAGTACAACAGCATCTTCAAAAAATATAAATGGTTATCACAGTAAACTAAAGTAAATTTTAAGCACGTTGTGATACTTCAGCAAAAAGTTTTGGCACACCCAGGAGGCTATCACTAGCATGTCCTAGTCCAAAATCCCCTTGGTTTTGACAAGAATTCTTGAGTTTTGTGCAGTTACAATATGGCCCATGTTACTCTCACTTCCAAGTGGGTGCCCTGTCCTGGGGTTAGCACATGCCTGATGGTACAAGCCCCACAGCTGATCCAGAAGGGACTGCATCCCACGCTCTACACTAGGCTGAGGACATGTCACAAACAAATAGGATAAATGCCACTTGTACCTTGGGCCTGGGGCTTAGGTTGTCTAAGCACTTCAAATTCTATGGACTCTCAGACAGGGTATTAATCAAACTTACCTCAGGAACACAAAGGGAAGAGGGTCTCAGATTTACTCAGCCTGACCCCGTGGACTGAGGAGCAGCTACAGCAGTAAAATGATGACACGAAGACCCTCCCAAGGAGTGTCAACGAATTAATTCTTCCCTTCTTTCCCCTTCACTGACAAGTCTCTTCATTCTAAATCTGATTACTGTGGCACTCTTGTCAGGATAGTTTGGGATCATCCTTCCAGGAAAGCTATGTTTTATTTAATTGTTTTTTAAAAAGTCAGACATTACCTTTTCTAAAGGGCTTTCTACTCTGGGTATGCTGATCATGGGCATCTGGGTCAGATTATCCAGATGAGAATGTTCATGTTCTGGCTGACGTCCTCTGAAGTTATTTACCACACAAACAACCTAGAAAGATTAGAAGATAAACAGAATAGCAAAGGAACATCTCATTTTTTTGAGCTTTGATCCTGACATCCATAATTAGGCAAAAATGACACTAGCTTTAGTCACAGCTTTACAGTAGAAACACCGAAATGTGAAATTCATGTTTTACAGAAAATCCTTAATTAATATTTCAAGACAAAAGGCTTTCAACCAATTCATTGTTACATGCATCATTTGAGAATGAAAAAAAACCTCTTACCTAAAAGAAAATCCATTCCTGAAGCTGAATAATAGAACACCAATCATTATCAGTGTCATGAAGAGATGTCCAGAGCACGTGCAGCAGCATGTGGCATTAACCTTAAACTGCTAGAAAGGCCAGTGCCATCTCAGTTTTGATTGGCAAAGACTTTCTCAAATGGAGAGTAAGAAAGGGAATAAGAAGGCAAGGACCATTCCTAAGTCTGAATGCAACTCTGAATCTGCTCGTGGCAGCAGCAATTCTCAGGCAAGGACTTAGGAATGTGATATATACCAGTCTGTGATTCTGCTAATTCAGACACTCAGCTGAGCAGCAATGTTTGCCAATTGCAGTTCTTCAAAACACAACTAAATTTGATGTCATGCTATGCAAAGGAGTTTATGCAACATACATCACAAAATATAAGAAAAAATGGTGGGACAGATTTCTTCTCTATTCTGTTCTTTTTTATTACTTTAGGGGCATGAACAGAATGGAAAGACTTAAACGTGAACAATCAAATGCAACTCCCAGACACCTTGTGTGGAAGGGAACATTTGGAAACGCAAGCAAGTATATTTTAAAGGAGACTTGCAGATACCCTTGCACGTCTCAAAGGACTGAAAACACCCACCTCAGCCATCCCTGGGAGTGTTCTCAGCCAAGCCAAGCCTTCAGATCCAAGATCTTGAGACCAAGACCTTGTCATCCAAGAAGTAAGCTCAAAAGTGTTTTCATGGGGAAAAGATTCAGAGGTGTATTTAGTACTACTACAGGCTGCCAGGCAGACAAACCCACAGGCAGTAAACAGCAGGGACTGTTCTATTCTATGGTCTGGCACTGCAGGTCTTAGTGAAGGTGATCAACAGGTTAGAAATAATTTTCTGACACAAACACTCATCATTGGGAACTGTGATTAACAGTGGGGTTTTGGAACCCAGCTCTGGAAAAGGAAAAGGCTAAACTAATATTTTTTGACACAGAATAACATAAAATTTCAACATAATCCTGAATCAGCATGAAAGAAATTCATCAGGATTACTCTAAAGCCAGAAAAACAAACGCAACATGTTCTCTGATCGGTGTAGATATCACTACATCAAATTTAATACTTTATACATGAAATCATAACTATATGTTATTCTGAGGCACATATGCCTGCTTGAAGTGGGCTTTGACACAAAAATTACTGTTTGAAATGCTACAATCTGGTTTATATGGAAACCAAAAGAGATAACTGATCAAGTACTTTCTTCACATTTCTGAGTGTATGTAAACATAACTAAGGAAACTGCTGACTAATTAAAGAACCTAAAATTAGAAACATGTCTTTTGTTATTTAGTTGTCTGAAAGTTTTTTTAGAGCTACAACCTATACATTGATTTTTTTCAAACAGAAGTGACACAGATACACACTTACCAAAAATACTGCTATAGATATTCCAATTACAAATCCTGCTATTACATCTGACCAATGATTTCGATACTCTGCTACTCTGTTGATTCCAGTAAGGAAGGCCAAGCACATTAAGCCCAAACACAGAACAGGTTTTGCAAGCCTTGTTCCTCTGGCTTTCACTGTGTTGGTGATATACATCTGAAAATCAGAAAGGAAGACATTTTAAGACTGATGAATATCTCCCACTAATTGGTGAATTGGCTCTGTTTTGTTTGAATAGACTATGGTTTTTTTTGGGGTGAGACATGGGGGAAGGTGTAAAGAAACTAGAAAGTAGAGCAGTAGATAAAGACATCACACCCTTTTCCAAGGGATATAGGAAAAGAAACAGACCATACAGCAAAATTACATTTTATGTGAACCTGAAAAGCCAGGAGAAAACCAGGCAAACTGGACAATCCCATCCGATTACTCTCAGTCTCTGTATTTATTTATTTATGCACATAAGTAAAAAGACTGATTTTTCACTGTGCAGTGTTGACAGTAACAGAAAAACATCTTCACCCTTAAGTACTGTTAGTACTATTATAAACTGCCAGGCAGATTAAGAAAGGGAATAAATACATTATGACTTTGTTTTTATTAGCAAAAGCCTTTCTTTCTTATACACCACTTCTTCATGTGACTAATTAGTGATTTGTCAAAAATCAGTGAAAAGGTGAAAACACTGTGTCAAAGAGGAGCGAAACTTGAACTAAATAGCAGCATCTACTTTCATAAAGTGTAATATTTTCAACCAGTGCTGAACTAATACAACCCTGTACTTCACACAAACCAATCTAAACGCTGCAAGTTTTGTGCATCAGACTCTGAGAAATCCATTTGCCCTGCCTGCAGTCCAACTCTCCCTGTGCCACACTACTGAATTAAAAGCAGCTCTTCTGCCCTAAGGTGCATTAGTGACTACTAGGTTTAAGTCAGCACTTTCCAAGCTCTGATGAGCCAATGGAAGAAATTAATACCAAATACTTGAATTTCCATTCTCATGAATCTTCACATTAAGACTGCTTGAAAGACCCCTTCTTCTGACCCCCACCAAACAGCTTATACTTCAACTAACATGATTTTTCGATAAAAAAAGTTTCTGCTCTATTCAGATGTTTCTGCAATTAAACCACTGAAATCCCTAAATCTTCAAATTTTAAACAGAATTTAAGTTTCTCAACAGAAGAATGCAAGTGTTTCCTATGGAGTTTCACTAGAGATTCCAAGTGTGTAATGCTATCACTTTGAACTGCAAAGGAAAACAGATGAGTCAGTATTGAAGAACCAGTACCACCTTTTTTGGGTTTTTGGGTTTGTTTGGGTGTTATTTTGTACTGTCTGAAACTTCAGTGGAATTTGTAGGGTAATCAGTTTACGAAGTGCTGCAATAATCCAGCCAAGAAGTAGTTTAGAAAGTGAGGTTAGAGTTACAATAAATAAAGTGAAGAAGTAGTGGTCAGAGCTTGTCTAGAAAGAGCAACATCTGACAGTAATTTTGTTCAAAACACTACCAAAATATCCATGACTTAGAGGATGAAACAAAGCTTAATATTAAAATAACATCAGAGTACTGCAACATACAATTCTACTTTATATGTGAACAGCAAACTAGTAGAAAGCTTTCCACTAATTCAGACAGAGCAAAGGTTTGGAAAAAAGAGTTTTGGAGTTTATCTCCAAGCCACAGGTCTCGTCTCTCCTGCTAGACGATTTCAGAAACAGTGTTCCTCCCTTTGCTGACTATCCTTTTATCTTAGCTCCTTGTATTTTGCCGGCTGTCTTCAGTGAGTTACTCTTATCATGCAGCAGGGTGATAAGAGAACTGCAACTTTAAATTTTAGCTTTTTAGTCCCACTGGTTTTCTCCAAGCTACAGAGAGTAGTGCACACTGAATTAACTCAGCAACCATCTACTTCAGTGAGTTTCACTGTACTCCTGGATACTACTACCAGTATCCACATTCACAATCCACATTAGGACAGCTGATGCTAGCAAAAATATGCAGTTACTTTGAATATACAGTAAGAAAAGCAAATTTCCAATGCAGCTTGGGTTAAGTTGACACAGGGGAGTTAGTAGGAAGCTACCCTGCATTTAATTCTGTATTGTGGCGTATTATATTGAAATGACTACTGAGAAGGAAAACCTTCCTTCTTTTAAGGCAGGTCACAGTGACATATTTCAGTCATCTGTAACAAATGGTCATTGCCCAAGAAGATTACCTCAATTTTTATTAAGGCAAAACACATTATAGTACAAATTATTGTTTCTGCAGTACTTCAATCAAATGTCAACATTTTTAAAACAAAGCTGAACTGAAAGGTGTTCTGCAGAAAATTCTCAGAATCTTTTTACAACCAAGCATGTTCTTCAAATCCCTACTCAGACAGAGCACCAAGGAAAAACAACCACAGATTCATGCTGTGCCTCATACAAGTAATAAAGACCTCCATTTGGCAAGGCCCTTCCTTATATGAGCAGTCAGGGTTGTCATGACCAGCTGCCATGACCATTATTTGAAATAACCTGAGGTTCTGCCAGCATAGGTACCATTTCTATCTTTTCCTTGAAGAACTGGTACCACTGACGTTAAGAATAGCATTATATTAAAATATTAAAGATCAGGAGAAACAGGGTAAACTTTTCCTGAAACAATGTAACAAAAAGTCTGTATTTGCAAAATTCTATATAGCAAATATAGCCTCCTCCAAGGCAGGATTCATAGACATCCATTTTTAAACCTGACCTCTCGCAGCTCTAGTACAATATATTAACACAGTCAACTCAGTCAAAGATCTGATTTACACTAAGAATAAAATATAATTAAGCAGCTTTTTCTTCTTGATTCTGGTGGGAAAACTATAAACCAGCATAGTAATTGACAAAGAATAAACAAGCTGAAAAGATGACAGGATTTTTCTTCACTTACTTTTAATAAATATTAAATCCAGTATCAAAGGAAAGTAGTTCAGTGATTTAAAACATAACGTGACAATATAACTTCTTACATGGCTAAAGATGTTTACTGAACAATTTCATCTCCATTCCTTTTAAGAACAAAAACTGGGAGTTGAGGAATTTAATGAAAGAAAACTTTTAAATTAGTCAACAGCAAGACCAACAGCAGAGATCTTGTATGAAAGGTCAAGGATTGATACAGTAGTTAGAATTAATATAGCAGACTGCACATTCTCCTGCAACATCAGATCAGTGGTGAATGATGTGAAGTCTTGAAAAACTTCTGCAATTGTTTTTCTTTTTTCCTGAAATAAGATTTTAGTATTAAAAGATATAAAGGTTTCACCAGCATGGAGACACAGCAGAATCATATAAGGAGATGGATTGTTACCTGATCACACAATATAACAATATTTACTAGATTTTTGGAAAAACACAAATATTTAACCTTCAGCCTTCAAGATACTGGAAGTAAAGCTGTAAGAGAACCTCAAAAATTGGAAGAAAACCTTTAATTGAAGTGGGTTTGAAAATACAAATTTTAAAGAAATAATCACCATCACCAAAGACAAAGCATGCTACCAGTGAGGTTTCTGACATGACTGGCTCAGGCCACAGTGTAAGGAATAATCACAGCCTTGGCACTTTGCCTGTACTGGAAAAGTACTTCGAAAGTGTACTTCAAAAGTGACACGTTGTCATCTGAAGTAAGTCCTAAATCTAGTGCAAACAAAATCATTTCAAAACATGTAAGAAAAGAACAGGAATTATATGTAAAGTGCAGGACACAAGTGGACTCCTGGGCCATGCTATAAGCTCTTGCTAGGCATATTTCAGCTATCTTTAGGCCCACCCACACAACCATAGGTGTAACAGGTCTCAGAGTCCTATTTACGTTACAGTGGAGCTACACATCAGGCTGCGTGCTGCAGCCAGGAGCGAGGCTACTATTCCCCACTGCTTTCATCAGTCTGGGGCCCAGGGATGCAGGTAAGAAGATCCCTTCTGTGTTTGCTGTTTCATTTCTCCCTGAAGCAGATGGTCTGGGAGACTGACAAAGACCAGTTCACTGGTGGGCAGGGAATAGTGACTCATTAAGCAACTAGAAGAATGAGGAAGGAATCATTGTACAGGCACCTATCCCAGGTAGCACTTCAAACATAAATTATCTCATGTTTTGTTTTGCTTTTACAGTGTGCTATCATTAAAGAAATAATCTTGAACTATTCAAGTAATATAAGTAATGTTATTAATGTTCCACCCAAGGAATTTTCAATACTCAACACACCTACAAGAAAAGAGATACTCAGAGATCAAAAAGCTGAAAAAGTAGTGGAATGTAGTAGTTTATAACCAGGTTCAGTGTTTAGTTAGAATCCTGTTTAACAATCTAAAATCTCTTCAGTTTCCTTCATTAATAAATAATGGTTCAAATTATTTCTAGAGCAAACCACAGGTACATTCTCAAATCATCTGGGTCTTTCTGCAACTGCTCACTGAAGATTTCTTTAGTGTTTCTGAAGCTTTCTCCAGCTTTCTCTATAGGTTTTGCTGTAAATATTTATGACTCTAGACAAAAATTAGCTTTCAAAGCCTGGAGCCTGGGTTGGCAAAAGGAAAAGAAAGCTCTAGAAATTCTGGACCTTACTATTAATTTTCGCACTATAAGCTCCCCACAGTTGTAACTGTAAACAACTGGAGAAGGAAAGAGGTATCTTTCAGTAAGGTACATCCTGTAAGGTACAATCTGTAAGGTACATCCAAATACAGAGGTCATTATCCTGAGCAACTGAACTGTAATGAAGAGCTGACTGACGTGAAATATTTAGAGATCTTTAGATAAATTCCTGGATCAAATTGCAGTATTATTTTATTACTCAGTCTGAAAGTAACCAATACACTCAATACATGAAGCCCATGACGTATGTTTTACAATCAGTATTGAGGGATACTTTTACTTGCTGCACCAGACACTGAAAAAAACCTCCATATTCCTAGCAGTGCCCCTGAAGGCAGCCAAAAGAATCCATTAATTCTTTAATTTCCTAACAAAAAACGAACAACAAAGTCAACTCAATAAGGTGGTTCTGCTACTCCTTTTCCTCCTGAACACTTCCTAAAGTCTATCAGAGAGGCCTATCATGCTCCATCATTTAGCTGGAGCCTAACAGGCACTTTAAGACAAAGTACAGGTGAGACTAGACCTACCTAAAGACTGAATCAAGGAGTGACACTGAGGAGAATGTCACCATGTTGCCAGCACTGTGACCCAGACTGCATAGTTTTCTTTTCCCCATGACTTATAAACACACTAGACAGCAAAAACAATGCAGCAAAATGACAGGAGCAAGAGCCTTGCAGAAAAGATGACCACGGGCCAAACAAAAGCTCTGCAGAGGAAAAATTCTTTGTAGGCTTTGTCTGCTAGTCCTGTCTGAGATCATAGTTGAGGCCAAGGGTTTATCATACAAAGCAACAAATGCTGCCCACAGACTTAAGGGCTATGTCAGTTATCAAGGCATTAAGCCTGTTCCTCTATCGTTACAAACCCAAAGCAAGTCTGAAATGTGTGCAGTAATACCAAGTTCAAACACTGCCCTACAGACCGGCTGGCTGTCAACTGCTCTTGTCCAATGCAATAAGAACAACAAAGAAGTGCAAAATTTTATAGAATGAATTAAAATTTCCCTTAAACTACAGCTAGTAATGACCAATCCCCTAGATTTGCAGCACCAAAGGACAACTGTTAGTCACAAGTCTTATATTTAAATCTATGGGAATAGGCTGACTAAGTCTTCATATATCACTTTGAAATCCTACCAAAAAAAGACTCATGACTTTTCCTTCCTGTGTCTCAGTTGTGGAAAAAAACCCCAAGTATGTGCATACTTGGCTGCTTCAAAACTCACCTCTAATTGTCAGTTTATGCATATCAAAATGTGGCTTATACACTTTTATAATGTTTAATAAAGTTGCAGTGTTTGCCTTAATACCTATGCTAGCAAATATTGTTCCAGCTGAGAAAGGGTAAATTGCAATGCTGATAAATGAAAGCAGATGCAGTCAACTTGTTAACCCAACTCGAGAAAAAACAAACAAACGACCTACAATGAGATCAGAGCAGACTTCTAAGGAAAAATCCAGGCAGCAGCCAGATAAGTTAGAGATTTCGGAATAGATTTACAATAGTTCATTTTGAATACACTGGTACACCAGGAAAAATAAACCTAAAAGTCTGAAGAAGAAAGGTAATCCATCACCAAGAGCATCTGTGTTTGGAGCAGGGCAGAGAAAACACCTAAGCATAGCACTGCCATTCAACATTTCCACTGCTAAGTCTTTCTTGATAGGTACTGAAAGTAATGCAGGCAAACACCACAAAGGTCTAAATATTAGCAAAGCAACTGTTTGAAAATGACTGTACTTTCAAGCAGGAGGGGAATTCTGAGTTACCATAGCAGCCACCCACTCTCAAAAGGGGGGAGAGGGGAAAAAAGGAAGACTCATGAACTTAGATGAAAAACGAAGCTATTGTTAACAAGACAATATGCACAAATGCTAGGTGATAAGGACATGGATGCACTTAATGGAATTAGATAGGGGAATTATTAGATAAAACATAGGTTTCTAAATGGGTTGATTGATGAAATCACACAAGCCTAGAAGCATTTACTTCTCCACCTCGGAGAGTGAGGACCCTTGGATCAGCTCTTTGTGTGGTTTTTTTCTTTAAACTGGTTTTGTTTTGTGCACAGCTGGCTCAAAAATGCAGGGAGGATTTCATAACAATCTCTCCCTGTCTCTAAAATTTCTGTTAACCAAAAAGAAAGCACATTTTGTACCAGAGATTATATACTAATGAAATACTGAGTAATATATGGAGGTCTTTATGTTTATTCTCTCAGCAACCGTTGTAGCATGGCTCATACAAAGACTAGGCTACTGTTTTAAATCTTATACTCCAGTGAACAGTGATGAGAAAATTGTTATTTAGGGCCAACTATCCTGATAAACATCATGGCAGTGTAAGGACATGACCCCAAATATTGGAACATGGAAATTTTTTTCTCTTGGAGTGTAGTAAGCAGTATTTTTAGCTTCAATCATGCAGTAGGATTTAATAAAAAAAAAAAAAAAACCAAAAACTGTCAATATTGCATCAAGGAGCTACTATAAAAACTCAGAAATCCTGAGAGCATTTTACAGTGGTTTAGTTATATGATGGCAGAGTCATGCACCATGCAGCAATACAGTAATGACATAGAATATATTCATTTCTGCAGTTATTGAAAGAGCAAATAGTAATGAAATGGATCCAAGCAGTTTTCATTTTGGTATTGCTAACTGTATATTGACCACAGACAGGGTTTGCGTAAAGTATTCTTGCTGATGTCAAAAGCCACTTATACTAGGTATTAAACCTTACTGATGTCTACTTTTTGTTTTTAAAATGTATTAATACTATTTTCCTTCCTGCTTTCAAGTAGCTGAACAGTTGGTTTCCTTTAGTTACTGCGACTCATGGCAACAGTGGAAATCCAAGTTTACAGATGGATGAGAAAATAGGAGCAATTTAAATGAAAAATTCTGAGTATTTTCTAAAATAGCTTGCACCAAATTTGTAGGTATGTTTCAGTGAAGCAAAGCCTTAGATATCTCCCCAAATAAAGACAATACTACTAGGAAATGTACACTTGCCTCAAGTTAGAATAGAATATTATTGCTTATCTCTTCTTTGCACGTAACACTTGCCTGTACTAACTGATGATCAACATCTCTTAAACAGACATTGCTCACAAGGAACTTTTGGTAAATATTACCATCAGCGCTGCAGATTTTAAGCAACTGGTTCTAAAACCATATGCAGAAGTACTGAGTTGACACGCTGTCTGTTGATGGGGTTGGGATCTTTGCCATGTTGTCAAGTATCAGTTTCCAGATCAATCAGGAATTAGAAGCTGGCTCATTTGGTACATGCTCGAAAGCAATACACACTCACACGTGCAGCTACATGGGCGTATATACACACACACATATGGGCAGGCCACTGCTCAAATACTGAGGGGTTGTAAGGGATGACTCCTGCAATGACCACTAAGGTACCCACAGACATTTGCCTGGTTTCCCACTGACCCTATGAAGACAGCCCTGGGCTCATCCAAAGATTACCAGTGCAGGTCAGGTAGGAGACCCACAGGCATGTGCTGGGGAGAACTTGTTCCCAGCACATGAACAGAATGTGCTCCTGCTTAAGACTAGAACGATATGCACTCCAAAATAAGTCAGAGTTGCTTGAGTAAGATTAAGTAGTCACTCTTCTTCTCCCCTGCCTCTCCACAACCTATACAGCAGCTCTGATGCCAGGCAGTAAACACCAGCTTTTATCCCTGTGCTGCTCATCACTCCCTGTTAACAGAGAGGAGAGCAAAGAAAGGGTGGATTGTCTTGTAGCCTACTTTATTGCATAATAAGAACTAAAATTAACTTGCATGAACAATGAGGTACCTGTAAATACCAATTCTGGTACCAAAAGTCACACAGAGACTTGGGAAACCTGCAGAGATCAGCCATATAAATATGTCCACCCTTCTGCTTCACCTCACCAAAGAATACAGCCATGTGCAATTCTACTGGCCTGTACTGGGTTAAAACATGGAAAGATACCAGCACCAGTCGGCAGAAATCCCCACCCTTATTCCTGAGCACCCAGCAAAGTACTGTCCCACACACTCTGGAAATGGGGAAAAAGTAAACTAAGAAACTGATTATCCTAAACCTATAACCTTTTATGGACAACTTGCCCTCTCTTAGCACTGCCTTGGCTTTCATGGCTCAGAAACCACTACACCTTGTTAGAATTAAGCCCAATGAATCATTGTCACAGTAACTCACAGAAGGTTTACATATAGAAAATCAGCCAAAAGTTGCCTTACCTTCTGCCCATTCCTCCCCCCTCCCACTCACATAACAAGCCATTTGCTCTCAAAAATACAGCGACATTAAATAGTATAATATACTTACAGCCAGATACATAGCTGCATATACGCTTAGTGCTGCTTCTTTGGATGGGAATGTCTTTCTGGCTTTCATGATAAGGTCTGGATTTCCAGTACAGGCATGTACGCTACTGATGAATTGTGTATACTGTTTACATCCAAGTGCTGTATAGTTGGGTTTACAAAGTGCAAGAAAATGGGGTGCAAGATTCCCTGTTACTACTTGTCCAGCATTTACAAAGATGTCCGTAGCAAACAGTCCAAATGCGTAAATTCCTAAAGAAGGAAACAAAGAGTTAAATTTCCTGACAATTTATATAGTGTTTATCATGGCAATATACCAGTGTCTTCCATTCAAGAACATGAAAAATCCTCACATGTACTGTTACCCTAAAGATCATAGCTCATGCTGGAGACAGGATTTTCCTACACAACTGCAGCAGCAACACGACAAGGTACCCACACACCTGCTGTCTCTCCCATCTTTCATGGGAGCACGCTCACCTCTTGAGCAAGTAGTCCCCTTTCCTAGGCCCCGTAGTCATGCATGGCCCCTGTTTGGGGTAGCTAGCTTTACTGGTACCTAATTTTTGCCCATGTTCACTAAACAGAAGTGACAGAGGCAAATTCTTCACCCTATAAATCTGCTTGTGAACCAAGGAAGTCAGACCCTGATGGAGAAGTAACTTGAAAAGTCCTAACACAAACTGGACAAACATTTTTTTTTCCCTTGCAGCTGTAAAGAAGCTAAAGTACTGAATAATTCAATATTGCCATGCACGAGTTGTCTTCATCTGCCTGCTACTGGGTAATTCTATATGCATGGCATATTAATCACAGTATCAACACAGAGAGCTAAAGATTTATATATTTGAGGAGCTACTTATGCTGAAGAGTTTTTTTAATCAGACATATCAGCAAAGCATTAAGCACATGTACTCATTCATTAGAATGCAAATGTGTGTATCTGATTACTTAAAAGAAAACAGATTTCTGCTGTTCTGAGGTCCCTCTCTATCCTTTTGTAAATAGAAAATGAGCTCTGGAAGAACATGCAAACACAGCACCCTGACCAGCAGGCAAAGCCAGTGGGTGCCTGTTCCAATTCCACCTGAGCTACAGATTTCCTCCTGTATTTCCATGGGCAAATCACCTTACCTTTCTCATACTCCAATTCACTGTGAATACAGAGCGAGTTCTGGCAAATCCCAATTTCATGGGGCACCAAGAGGACTTTAATGGATGAACATCACAGCAGACGCAATTCCACAGAAACGTGCATTTATACAGGTCAGGGTTTCTTCTCAGCAAAGCAAGAGGACAAAGGAAGACTTCTGGCATCCTGGCTGGTCAGCAGTGTCACACTAATGTTAATTTCCCATGAGATGCTAGACTCTGGTGAGCAGCACATTGTGCCCAGCCAAGTCACTCACAGCAGGGCCTTTCAGCCACTCCTGGGGGTGTGCACTGCACACCATAGGTGGGCACATCACTTTGTGTGAGCTTAATGGCTAGCGATGCCTCATTTGGTAGAACAGCGTAGAGGACTTCCTTCACTCCTGCGCTCCCTCCCAATGTATTTTTGCTTCTGTGAGGAAAGGAGGGTCCACTTCGTGGGAAGGAAACTCAGGCACTGATCATACACAGAGCAACTGGAGTGGGAGGAGCTCCTCATCATCACTCCCCACTCCTCCAGACCTATGCAAGACTATCTCATTGTTACTGCCTTTTAGCACTCACCGTGCCAGCGAGCACTCGCACTCTGGGAAGGCAGGCACAGTTGTTACACAAACACTGCAAATACACACACAGCTGCACAGGCCCTCCCTCCCCCGGAGACTGGGGCACACAGCAGGATTAGCTGCCCCAAGGCTTCATTCCTCCAGCTGTTTCTTTTAGATACAACCATGAGAGAGAAGCAAACAACAGAACTGAGCCCTGCTGTGGCATCCCTGCACGCATTAAAAAGCAGCACCTGGGAATATTCAATACCCATTTTGAGTGGTGGGACTTCTTCCTCCACACACATTTAGAACAAACTAAGTAGAAAAGATGACACCTCCTATTTACTAAAGTCAGCGGGAGAGTTTCAGCCAAAATCAGGGTAGCATGGACTTTGTACAGTTTTCTGTTAGGGACTATAATGAAATATTCAGGATGAGAAAGCACCTAAATCGGCTTGGCTTCAAACACACACTCATATCCCAATGTCTTCAACTTTGGGGTGAGTGTGTTTGTCTGTATTTACTATCACCTACAGATATGGCACAAGGATATCACCTTTCTCCACCCCCTTCAGGCCTGCTAGTTGTTTTTCCCCCTTATGGACCAAATTTTTTCTATTTTTACTGCTGTTTCTGTAACTGTTTTTTAATCCAAACTTCCAGAAAGCTTCATTTGCTACCTAAAAGGAACACTGAACCTTAGATAAGACTACACATGAAATGTCATATGGTTATCTGAGTATTTTCTCCAGGTCAAAATTAAGACATAATTGATCACTCTCACCACTCATGAAATGAAAGTTATAATTTTGCTCATACCAAGGAATCTGATGGTCCTGCGCACCAGTGGATTTATATAACAACAGTCTCCAGTTAATATTGTTTTTTCTTGGTTTTCAAAATCCTTTGTAGCTAACTGTAGACAAAAGACAGCAGTTTCTCCAACGATAATCTTAGGGGAGGAAAAAAAAGGGGAGAGAAATGGTACATCAGATTACAGCAAGTAAAATACACTAATATTACACAGACAGTCATCTCATCTTAAAGAAACAAGACCAAACCAGCATAAAAGACATATAAGTGAATCAAGTTCTGTACATTAATCTTCTTATGAGGAAAATATGCCTTATGGCTTGCTGTACTTTATTTGCCTTAAAAGAGAATAAATTACTACAACCAGGATTTGTAGTCAACATAACATAACCTAGTTTCCAGGATGAGTGGAAAGAGAAAGAAATCTATTAGTTCAAGTACAACACATCACATAATGCACATGATTTTGACCAAAGTAAAGGCCAGATCCCAGAAGATGCTGAATATTTCAGTTCCCATGTGGCTTTCACTGCCATTCAGCCCTTCACAGGGTTGAGCTTTCAATTCTGGACTGTGATGGGGGGTGGGAATCATAACAGAGCTCCTGTCCACATCAGAGGTTTGGTTTGCCAGGAGGTACTTAACAGGGTGTGATTCATATTTTGCTAGGTAAATTTATCAAGTCTGGCTTTAGCTCTGTTCCTTATGCTTGAACCAAGTATCACCACTGATATTTTAACATTAAGACTGGCCTGTTTCACACTCATCACACCAAAAGGAATAAAGTTCTCATGTCTATGTATCATTCACATTATGGTTGGCAAAAATAAAACATAAAAATCACAAAATGAGAAAAATATATATTTTGAATGTAAAATGTCCTTTCTAGGTTGTATATTTACCTGTACAACAAAGCATGACCGTTAATGTATTCATTACAATTATGGTATTGACACTTAATAGCCAAAGTTAAGACTTAAGCAGGTGTCTATCTAAAGCTACGATACTGATGCTTTGTGGCAGGTAACACAGGTATAACTGAAAAGCAGAGAAGAAGGGTCAAATACTGACCACTGGATGCCAACTTTGATTCACTGTGGGACTTACAGGCAAGGCACTTCCACTCCTCTCTATGAAAAGCTGTAGAGCTTATTGACAGGTACATCACACTTTGATCAACAGGAATGAAGACCACCAAACTGAAGTCTTAATACCACACAAATACAAGAAATAATGCCATCAAGTCTGATTCATTGCCTAGGTTTTTCTAAACCTCTGACCTAACAGGAAAATATAAACCTTTTCATATATCACAATAGGTCTCTACACACAGCACCGGTTACAAAAAAATTTTAAAAATAATCTATGGGCACTGGCTCACATGCACATTTTGTTGTCAACAGGAAGAATGCAATTAATGACCTTAGTTGTTTGTAGATTATGCAGATGCCCTTGGGCTAAATTGTGACACGTAGGAAGAAAGTGCTTCTCACAAATAATG
Organism: Atrichornis clamosus; assembly: GCA_013400975.1. Taxonomy (NCBI): domain Eukaryota; kingdom Metazoa; phylum Chordata; class Aves; order Passeriformes; family Menuridae; genus Atrichornis; species Atrichornis clamosus. Next base: position 42,783 of record WBMZ01003702.1, read on the forward strand.
TGGCAAAAGTAACAAAAATAACTGTGATAGAAAGTATGCAAAAAGCAAAATTTATTTCATCACCAAAACAGTCATTATCTATTACTTTAGACTGGCTTCGGATCCTAGTGGAATTTTTAGATGAAATAGAAATTTCAATACCTGAACTCACAAGTATCCTCTCTATTGCGATGCAAGCAAATCTTCAGCTTACTGAAGTAGAATTGCTTCATCTATAATTGGCAAATGATCAGTATACATGAAAAATAACTAAACTTTGAATTCAAGGTCATCCAAATTATGTCAGGGAGAATTCAACCCAATGATCCCTACAGCTCTCATGAAAAAACATACAAAAAAAAATCAGTTTTAATATGATTCATAAAGGTGAGAACAGAAACACTAACACTTCTACTGAGTCACAGTAATGCTTTTCTTTCCTCTCAGGGACTAGGCAACCTGAACAGTCAGATTCTGCATTTAATTCTTTTTGCCAAACTCAATAAATTTCAGTAAAATTTTCACAGATTTTCAAACTTCAGGAAAAAGCAGAATTCAGCACAAAGGAAGCATCTGTGATGTACAGTGCTCAACCTTTTGCAAGAACACCAAGAGAAAGAGTGCCAGCAAGCTCAACTCTCCAGCTCTGAGCAGAGACTCTGAATCTGCTGATCTAAGAATAAAGGTTGTCTTCTTGGATGGTAGCGAAGATGGGATTTACAAACGGAAGAACTGCTTGTTCAGTTATAGGAAAGGAGATCCTCCCTTCCAACAATCTGTCTTCATTGGCTGCATCTAGATCCTTGCTGCTGCCAACAATTTTAACTTGTTATGTTTCCTGTCTTTGATGGTGACCTGAATGAAGAAAACCCTCTGTTCCAAGAATAGCAGGTAGCAGCATTCAAGTTCTTAGCTGAAGAGAAATACTCTTAGGGTGGGCACGTAGGTGCAAGGGTCAGAAGGATGAGGAATTCAGCTAAAGACAAAACTTCTGCTTATAGAAGGCCTAGTGCTCTACAGTCAGAAGTAATCTGACTGAGAAATGCCATTGAGCACACAAGGCATTCATCTCTATGCTTCCGTGGATTCACTTCGATAGAATCCTTCTAGAATTTGGCAATAAATACAGATTCTTTATTTTTCTGTACTGGCAGCTCAGCTAAAGCTGTTCTCCTTCCGCCATCCTTTAGAACGAACACTGCTCATCTCAATAATCAGCCTATTGATGTTTCAAAAATGGAAGGAAAATCTTTTTCAATCTCAGTAAATCCCAGGAAAAATTCTGTTTCCCATTGCAATTCCTTCCCCTTCTTCTCTCCAGCAACACTGGCAATAATCAGCTCTACAGCATAGAGGAAAAGGAGAGCGATCTCCCCCTTGCGCTTTACAACCATTTGCATGTCTGGCATATTCCTGAAAGGAATAATTTCTGTATTCCTGCTGGCACAGGAACCACCCCTACCCCTTTCACTGCATATTTGAGTTGTAACAAGTCAACAAATGACATTTAATTTAACAGAATTATTTGTGTACTTCTTCTGTAAGTCTTGCGGCAAAAAGTTTTTGTAATATTCCAAAACTGACAGTGAAAGACTGCCGTGGAGAATCTGAATGTTCTGACAACATAAGCCTCTGGATGAAACTACACAAGTTCAGGCATAGAAATATAATTTGCAAGGAAAAAGAGAGACTATTAGAGGTGTCTTTTACCATATTCTAACAGGGTCATACTACTTTAGATCACTGTACACATTTCCCAAAGGTATATATTAAAATTCTTATCTCACAGATATTTTAACAGTTTTTAAAAGCAGAGGAGGCCATCCTCCCCTAAGGATGAGAAAACCTTTTGACATAGAGCTACAGTATGTAAAGTATAAGGGAAAGAACAATTTTCATCTGAAGTCTAACAATACAAAGTGCAGGCTTTCCAGTATTCTAAAGAACATATGTATAAATAACTTGCACAGTCCTTAGGTAAAAACACACTGTCCGTAAATGTTGAAAGAAGGAGCAAGACCAGAATGATCCATTACTCTTATGGAAGCATGTAAAAAATATTAACCCAGCAAAATTTAAATTACAGAAGTTCTTGGAACCATCTCCATGGCAATCATATCCCGTCTGTGATGTGACAACCCATTTGACAGCCAGGAACAGAATTTCATAGGGATGAGATCTAAAATTAATATTTCTTCTTGTTTCAGCTCTTAACTCCTGATTAATATATTAGTTGATTGATTTTCATGGTGTTTTTATACTAGTAACACATTTATTGCCAAACACCTAATACCTGTCCCTTTCCTTGTTTTCTGCATTTTTACAGCATTTAGCACACATTCTCTACACTGATTTCTTCCTCTAAATAAGTCCAGTTTTTTTCTGTATTAGTCATTTTTCTGAATCCAGGCAAGCTGTTCCTAGTTTTATCACTGCATGTCGATTTAAAAATCTAATTTGTCCTTCTCCAAATGATCCATCCAGTATATTCTTAACTTGGTTCTAAATTCTGAGCTCTTTTTCAACTTGAAATGTCAAGCCTGACTCATTCCAAATATTAGAGCTAGAGCAGCTCTGACATTGTTGACTTTCCAGTAAACTGACTCCATAAACAAACTTCCCCTAGTGCCTCCTATGGTTTACAACAGTCAGCACCTATATAAATAAAGGACCTTAAATCTGCGCTTCTCAAAATACTACTGAGGTTTATTTTATAGCCTACTTTCTCATATATATCACGTAACTCCTTATAAAACCCCATGACTCAAGTGAGAAGTAAACCTTCATTTGGATGACAAGATATCTGAGGGTACGTTAATACATTTAAACAAGATAAATTCTGAAATTTAAGTTGATAATCTCTATTTGGGATTAGGAAATAAATTTCTGTGTATACAGTCACAGACCTTTCCAGCTAACACCTACTTTAGGCTATACAAATGTTCATTAAATATTTCACACAGGCTAAGGAAAGTCACAGAATACACGATTCCCCCTCTGCTGATTGTCAGGATTATGCTGTAGCTACAGCAACCACTCAGAGAGATGAGTAACACTAAAAAACAGTCACTGCATTAAGAGGACGACTAAATATTCATCCATGTGCTAAACTTGTCAAGTTAAGAACATTTTACAATACTGTGCATTGTAGTTTCTTTTCTGCCTTCTTTTCATTCATTGCATTTCTCTCATTTAGGCATGACCTGAACGCTAATCAAGGCTTCTGTGAGACCATCTTCAAGAAACAACCTTTGGGGAATGAGCATCTCAGGCATTCCATAGCTCTGCTTTTCTCTCTAGAATGAACTTCCTCACACTTTCTTATCAGGCCAGAAGGGAAGGTGGGAACTGGAGCTAAAAACCTTGGGGATGATTTAAGTATCTCTAGGAAAACTGTTATCAATTAAACTGCACGGCCTCCCTATTCATTTCACTTACGAGTTCCTACTTCGGAAGTGTGGCACAGATCTCTTCTAAATATGGCTTCTAAATGCTTTGTTACTCCTGCTCTTTACCTTGTCTTCTTAACTTTCGAGACCATGGGCTATTTCTGGCCTATTTCCTCTTTAAAAATGCCATCAATGTACCAAGGAGCCCCAGAGTTTGGAAAATCTAGCAGCATAAACTTTGGCCTTTAGTGATGCTGTAGGTAAGCTCCACTCTCTGCTTGAAGCTAAAATTGTTGAGTGAGGTGACAGCCCTGGCAGGAAAAGCAGCAACAGTATTTCCAGCAGTACCAATTTCAAGTTCATTATGCAGAGCTTCCCCTTGAGGCCATTTTCTTTGTGCTTTCATTGCTTCTTGCTTTCTTAAACTGACAGCAAATGCCCTGGTTGATTTCCAGAGAAGTACATTTTCTACACTAAAAAATGACCAGTAGTTTTGCAGAAAATGAAAAAATAAATCCTGGATAAATCTGGGTGCTATTGATTAATACAAAATATCCCCTCTTGCATTCAGCATGGGGATATAGGACCATACTGCACAGCAGCTTCTGAAGTTTTACAGAAAAGATGTGAAAAGAAAATTGCTTTTCTGGAGAAAGATGTTAAAAATGTACCCAGCCTTTTTGATCCAGTACATTTTGTTTTAAAAACATGTACTCCTCATTTTTTCTCCTTTTTGAGAAAAATACCACAATTTAATACATTTGGTCATGGCCATTTACAAAAGAAAAACAGCAGTAAAAGATTATATATCTAATAGTGAAATATTATCTGCTTTACTTATTTCTCTGTAGTGTAGAGTATGGCTATATGCTACTAAACAGTAACGTTACTTCTGATGGGAACAAATATTCTTTATTGCCCTTTTTAACACATTGTAGACATAGTCAGTATGCAACAATGGTAAAGGCTGCTCACTTCATGAAGACTTTCTTGCTATTTGAAAGCAAGAGGCACATAATAACCAAGCATCTTTAAGCAGGAAGTCAGAAGTGAACCCCATGAGCACATAATCACAGACATGGACAATTTCATCATTCACTGAGTTATCTTCATTACCACATGAGAGAAAAAAAAGAATTATTTTTAAGTACGATCTATAAGACCTTCCTTTCCCCCCTCCTTTTTCTTTTTTTCCTTAACTGAACAATTGCACACGTGTGCAAATGGCATCTCCTCTGCAGCACATCCATGCTGCACACCAGGCAAAGACTCTGCAGAGCAGCACCAGGGCCGAAATCACATAATGCCAGAGCAAAGGCTGGGTACCTTAAAGGTCATTTTGAGAATGTTACCAGTGCCCCACTATTCTGAGTGGAACTAAGAGAAGGGCCTTGTGCCATCACCACAGAGGGCCAGACCACAGCTCCTGGCACACGAGAGCAGGCCTTGCCACAGCACTGGGTGCTCGAAGCAGCGGGATGAGCACACAGCCCCAGGGGGTGCGCTGGCACTGCCGGGCTGCACCTCCACGGGAAACGAGCTCTGCATCCAGCCCACTTCTCCCACCGTGTTTGCCATTACAGCCCCTGCTCCTGTCTAGCAAACCTTCTGCATCACTGTGAGATGAACACGCAGCAGCTCTGCGCTGCAGTTCTCCAGGTGATCAGACATGGCCAGGACAAGAGACAAACGTGCTCAGTAATGCCAACGTGGTGGTCTGGGGGCCAAGTAAGTGTCTGGCACCTGGCTCTAACTGCTGGCACAGTTTCACAATACTGACACAAGTACTCTTGCTGCACACATTGCAAGAGGTAGTAGATAACTGACGTTCATGAGAATTCTTGCCCATGCGCAGAGCTTTTCTAATTTTAAAAAATAACATCCAAAAGCTAGAAGGAAAATGTTAATCTAGAGAAGATTTCTATATCTAAAAAAAACCCCTAGTAAATGGTGAGGAGAAAAGAGAAAAATTAATTCAAAACTGTCTCCTAAAGGCATAAATTCACATTTCAAACTGTAAAATTACTTTAGGCTCCAATACTCCAGATAAGATTCTTATCACAGGAAATTCATATAGTTTCCAAATTGTTCTCATTTTGTTTTTAGAAAAACCAAAGATGCCATTACCCAGTTTCCAAGCTCCAGACTTCACAAACACACCTCATTAGGAAGACAAGTTGTAATATGACCAGAGATCAACAAATTTTAGTTTCCTGATCTCTGAGTGATACTTGAAAAAGGTTGTTGTTATATATAACTATTTCATTAGGGAGTCTGAAAAAGAATTCTACATCAAAATTTTTCATTTTTCTCAGGCGCTTAACTTCAACCTTCAAAATACTGTGATACTTGCGAAGCAAAACAAAATGTTCAAAGTCTTATGATTTATCATCTCTATTAGAAGATGAATTTCATGTAACATGTTCATCTCTGCACTCAGCTGTATCAAGGAAGTCTTCTACTGGACTTCAAGTGACACACGAGGAACAGACTGTGGTTCTTTATGACCTGGCCTTGGTGAACCCCTTTGTTTCTTGACTTCCCAAGAAAACTGTACGTTGTTCTGTCTGCTGAGGGAGATGGGTATCTTGCCCCTTCTGTGCATACTGAAGGTATTATTCCTTGATAAACACAATAACAATGCTTATGACACCCATACCAATTATCATTTCCAACAGCAATGTTACTTTATATTTTAAACCTTAGGTGACCTACGCAACTGCGCTTTTCTACCAAGGATGAACATTCAATTGCAAAATTCAACATAAACGGTCTTTCATCCCTGTTTGAATAAAATCTGATCACATAAAAGGCATCTCTTAAAGATTCTGGTCACAAAGCAGTGGTTTTACAGTCAGTATATGACTGTAGCCAACTGTTCTGAGGCTCAGAAGAAGGAGATTATCTGAATTTCCTGCTTTTCCCACTGTCTTACTTCTATCTCACTTCTACCCAAGGCCAGATACATTCTGCAGATACATTATTCCTGAGATCAGTCCAAGGAAAGCCACTTTCACTGAATAGCCATTGTCATCAAACAACTGAAACTGAAGGACCAAACACTCTAACAGTATAAGCACCCTGTGTTTTAATAAAGCTATGAGAAAAACATGCTGTACATAAGATTAATACCTGTAAAATTCCAAAAAAATTGTTTTCTGCGTTTCTGTGGCAAAATATGTATGTCTACAAAACATACTACTGTTTTTTTGCTTATGTTTATTATTCTCAACTAATATTTGATGCATAATGATAAATTTAAGTAGCTCAAGAAAGTAATTTTACACTTTTAATTTAAAATTATCTTCACAATAAAATAGCTTTCTTTGAAATCACATAAGTAACTCCACTTATAATGGCTTCTGCATAAGCACCTCTTCCTTTACCATTATTTCAGGCTACAGTATAATTGTCAACACATCAAATACATTAAGGTCATTAACTTTTTCCAGTTGAAATCAAAGGTAATAACCCCATTAACTTCAACAGGAGCAGGATTAGTTGCGAAAACCCATGGCACTCTAGATTAAGAGCAATACTTCATCCAAAGTTGGGAAATGGGTCTTAGCTATGAATACTGTCCCAAGAAAACAGTTTAAAAAAACTAGGAAGACAAACAAATTTTACACAGAACTAGTGTCAAATATTTGGCAAAGAGGTTTAACAGGTCAGATAAATCAGATAACTCAAGAAATGTAATGTCCACTCCTGAACACATTACCTTAAAGTCATCCCTCTAATATAATACTTTATGTCTTTACATTTTAAGTATTACTGCAAAGAATCCAGGTGTTATTAAAAATCGGTTTAAAACACTTTAAAAGCCCATGCATGGAAGCATTTGATCTAAAACTATGACTTATTCTGAGCTGTCTCACATTAGGATTACTTGTACATAATACCTGCATTCAGCATAAAACCAGCAGTAAAACTACTCAGTAACAAACCCTGACAGTATTAATCCACACCTCTAGTGCCTCTGAGAGCCAGGAAACAAGTGACCAAACAAAAGCTTTCAAAGAAAAGTAGAGACTGCAACTTCTGACACTTGAGTAACACAGTCAAAGAGAATGACTCTACAAAAGTTAACTTCTAAAGCTTCACTGACTTCAGGCAGACTCCTGATGTTATTCCCAGAACAGTCACTAGAGATGCTGGTCAGTGAGAAAGAATCCAAAAGAAAAGAGATCAGAAGTCCCTCTTCCAGACTCACCTCAAACAACTAGAAAGCCCAGATACAAAACAGTGTGTGACCATTCCCCCTGCATCTCCTTCTACAAACTTGAAAGCTGTAATTTCACAGCATGCAGTTATTTCTCCTTAAGTATGTTGTTACAATAAATTAAGAGACTGAAGTGATGTTTATTAGCAACAGAATCTTAATGAAGTCATACAAGTGGGGGCAGAGGCTTATTTATTAGCACCAGAAGCTTTAATAATTACTTACCTCTGATCTTACCAAAGCAATGGGAGTGAATTAGCCAGCAAGCTTTTTCACAAAACATTGCACAGCAGTAGCATATCCCATTTGTTGTTATTTGATACATATACAAGTAGAAAGATCTGTTAAATAATGATACTTTATATTCTGTAGATCAAATATGGTGGATTTTCTTTATGGTTTTCTGCAAATATGATTTGCACCACTTTTGTCACTCTTTCAATTCTGCTACACAGTATCTATTTTACTGCTCTTGCCACAAATCCAGATGGCTGCAGATGTGCAGCTGGCAACACTATGTTGTCTGACCCTGTTTAGAAGTTTACACAATGCAGTGCTTGAATTTAGAGGAAGTCCCAAGTGCCCTCATTAGCACAGCAGCCAATGAGCTGAAACAGGAGCAGCAAGAGTGGGAAATTTTAGCTAAAATCTTGTAGGCAGGAAATGCCTACAAGACAGAGGGGAGATTGTATACTTTGCTGTGAAGACAGCAGGGCATAAAAACAGCTCTTTAAAGCATGCAATGGTATTCTGAAAACTAATTGCAAAGTCTATTGGCCAAAGTAAGCCCAGCTACTCTTCTTCAATATGTGACTGTATCTCTTTCCACTCATGAAATAGTGTGTAATGGTTTACCCTAGCAAGGATCATCTCCTTTGTACAGATCTGTAAAATAATAGTAAACATGTTGCTGGCTTTATCAAATATCTTGAAAAAAGCTCAAGTGGTGAGAGAAGTGTTCTAAGCATGAATGAGTCTATTTAAAAATTTTAGGTCTTGTGAAGCTCTGACATTGTCTTCAAGGCAGACTTTATAAGAGCTGGTTTTTGGTCTTCTCTGTGAAGACAAGGGGTATTAGATAAAATACATATTTGTTATGTAAATGTATGAACACGTTTTTAGTCAGTGTTGGATGCAGTCTCTCATTATTTGAGCAATTTAAATTACTAGAAAGAGAAGCTCAAAGTATGCTGCAATTAAAGGTGCTTGCACACATTCGGTGATAATTTAAATATTCTGGTGTAATGAAACAATTCTTTGAGGCATTATATTTTTGCCACTGATATTCAAGATTAAAAGTACATGTGAACTAAACTATGGATGCAAGTCAACCACGTAAACATGGCTTTTTCTGGCAGCACATTTTGCATACATGCTTGCATATGTAAATATACTTAGTTTTTTTATGAAATAGTCTCTGCTTTAAGATCTCCATCTACTCCTAATCACACAACAATCACAATCAATTCAAAAACAAAAGAAATACTGAATAAAACTGCAGTAGTGACTATTAAAATGAATGTGCTTCCAGAAAAAGATTCTATTAACACCACACTCATTCACATACAGCATTTCACCTCAGGAAAGCCTTGTGATTTCAAGTAGCACTGAAGCATGTGATTAAACTCCATCAACACCAAGATAATTAATTAACAGGGAGTACATTTCTAGCTCTTGTATACTTTTTCATGCACAAATCTCCTAGTGCTTTACAGAGAAGCCTAATTTCACAACTACCATTTGACAGCTAGGGAGTAAAGGCTACGTGTCCATCCCGCTTGAGTGGTCAGATCCCTTTATCAAGGCAAAGCCTGATGGAGCTCACAACCCAGCTCTCTACATTCATTCTGCCAGCTGCAGATGTCCCCAAACCACTCACATGCCCCAAGGTCAGTCTGCCTACAAATCTCGTCTGCCTTTGCTAAATGCTCTGGAAAGAGTCCCCGTGACCGACTGAAGCGCTGACTTCAGTCAGCCGTGAGCACTTGGCAGAGGGGACCATCCTAACAGCCGGAATGTTCTCACACCATTCCCATGGAGCATGCCTGTGGCCTACAGTACAACGCAGCACCAGCTCCCCCTTCCTCCCCTGGGCCTCTCGGATGCTCAGACTTATGTTTGAATGCACAATGGCAGCCTCAAGCCTGGCCTCATGGCCAGAGCCCTGCTACACCCCAAAGGTCCAAGGACACTCCTCATAGGAACTGGAGAGGCAGAAACTGAGCAGTGGAAAGGCACTGGATATCAAGCTCAGTCTATGTAAGTATGATCAAAGTACTATTAAGTATTTGCTGAAGCTCAGGCATGTCCACATGTTGTTCTGCATAGGGCTGAACTTCTGCACAGATTTGCACTTGGGAGGTCAGGCATCAGCCAGGAGCTGTTTGATCCTATGAGGGCACCACTGTCAGCAGGGCCCCATTATGGACAGCCTGTGCACCCACTCTGTAAAACCCAAAAATCTAACATGTACTGGTCTAAGTCTTAATTTAAGCAGGTCAAGCTCAAATGCTTCACCTCGTGCTCCCCACAGGCTTGTTGCATTTCGTTGGTTATTGCAGCTCAACTGACCCATGATTAAGAAATCTTTAAGCAGAATTAATTCAGTCATGTCTGAGCCCTAAATTGCTATAGACAGGTCACAGAAATCCGTATTATTACCCAAAATAACTATACTGAGAAGCTGGTTCCACTTAGTGATTGTAATATTTAATACTTGATATATAACGACGCAAACTATACATTGATCAAAGAAATTCCCGTAATATTACTCCAAATTTGAATGATAAAAATTTTTTTTAAAAAGTATGACTGATCCTTTTTAGAGGCAGCATGAAACCTACCAATGTAAAACAACAGGCCTTTCAAAATGCTACACAGAGAAAGAAAAGAATAAAATCAGAATAATAGCATACTGTTCTTGATAACTGTTTTTTTCTTGATTATTATTTAGAAAACTAAAAACTCGGAATGCCTTCATACATACTCTTTAACCCTACACAGATGAGAGGCAGGAAGTAATAGCAGCAGAGAAGGAAAAAAAATATTTGTAAAATATTTATATTGCATTTATAATTGGCTGTACATTAACATGTACATAAGATTAATGAAATTTTCATATAAATATACAATGTATAATAATTAGGTTATTTATGATACATTTATAAAATACACACAAAATTACACGTTACTGTATGCTGTCCAGAACGGCAAGCAGAAGTGGAATCCACGGCCTACTGCGTTTTCATATCATATAACCAGAAGGGTTTTTTATGGTGCCTCATACCTCAGGAGGTGGCATCCAGAATTAAGAGTCAATTTTGAAGCTGTACGGAAGAATTTTTTACATTAATAGTAGATTTTTAAAAGTCTTAATAGATACAGGAGTTTTTGTACCATAGATTTCTTAGCACTTTACATTGAAAATAAATACATTCTGACCCACAGGTAAATAGAAGTGATTTTAGCAAACCCAGGTTGCCCATCAGAGATAGCAAGTGCAAGAACTTCTGCTTTCCTGTCACTCTCCAACACCACATTCACTGTACCATGTGTGAATACAAAGGACTATGCTTTCATTAGCTATTCCTCATTAAAACAGTATGTCTCATGCACAACTTTTTGAGTGCCATAGGTAAAACATATCCACTTTAACTGGACTCTTTATTTGCAATCTATGAGGTTACCACACCTCTGTGAAATACAAAACATTTATGGTGAAAGCTGGGCCGTCATGCACTTCAGTGTATCTGAGGGATGCTGCAAGAGCATATAAAGCCTTTTAACATCACTCTGCTTTTAGGGCTGGAAAACACAGCTAAAGCTACTTACAATTCTACTTTGGCCATCATTTATTATGTATCATATGGACAGCCATCTCCTCAATCCTGCATGATTTACAATGAGCAAGAATTGTTTAGTTGAAAAACTGATTATTATTTCAAGCCTACTATTTTAGATTACAAACAACAATACAAATTCCTTAATCATGCAGGATTAGTTGGATTAACAATTTCTCACTTAAACATAAGTGCATCGTTTGTAGGACAAGCAGGCGTTCAGCTGTTGCAAACAGAACCCTGCCTGCCTTGTTCACATCTGCTTGCCACTTTACTTCCAGAGAGCCCATCAAAGGATGAAGCATATGGCCTCGATATTGTTAGTGTTTGTAAATCACATGCATACTAAGCACAGCAGAAATACATTCAACTGCAAGTACAAACACAACTTCTGCAGGCACTGTTCATGTAAACCATGACACCACAAGAGGAAGCCAGACAGATAAGGAAGAATTCACTAGAAAACAGACAATTATTCTGAATCTTTAATTGTTTCTCCTGGTTACAGCTCTGTTGGATTAGTGGTTTTATGCTGAGATAAAACCAGCATCAGACTATCAAATCATGCATTTGTCTTGCTATGTGTCCCAACAGGCCAATACTGACAGCTGGTACACAAAGTTACAGCAGACCTAACACTGTGATTTACTCTTTTATTCTTCAGTAAAGTTGCAAAGCAATTATCTATTCACAAAGGAAGAGCATAAAATAAACTGTCCCTTAGCTTTAAACATCTCCTGCATTCCAGAATAGGGCATTCCCCATCCCAAAACAGTGGCTTCCTGAAGTCCCCAGCATTTGCACATTTAAAAAAACAAAGAAAGAAAAACAAAAGGCTGCAAGTTTTATGTCTTCCCTACAACCACGTGAGAACAGAAGAAAACCATCAAGGAAAGAAGTTGCAGCTGTGCACACAGGTTGAAACAGAGCTATGACGACAGAGACCAAATGGGCCCTGCAAGAACAATGTGATCACGGAGTAAACAAAGTATTCAGGCAATTCCTTATTCATGTAAAGTTGTAACAGCTGACAAATGTGCCAGCTAGACAAAGGCACATAAAGCTAAAAAGCTTTAGCTTCTTGATATGTAACCTACATCAATAATCCTGGAATTATCATCTGTGATTAGCTAACAAGTTTCTCATACAAATAAAACCATTTCCATTTGATTTCAGAGGCTGCTTAATCTATCCCATTCATACAAGTTAGGATATAAAATTTTCATCTTCTGTTACTTTATCACTGTCATATCAAAAACAGCATCCTGAGATGTGCAAATACTGCAGCTATTTAGCATTAAAAAAGTTAACTGTTCCCAGAAAAAGAGCACTAGGATAGACTGCATACCTTGCTGGGCGATTCCTCTAACTTGCTCTAGAAGTTGTACATAAAACTGAAATCTTGAATACCTTGCTACATAATCTTAGGAAGTTTTTTTCCCTGTAACACAGCTGCTGGCAACTGTTCATCTCTGCATTATTTATCAAGCTTCCTTGATTCTATTCTGGCAGAAATAACAAAACACTTTTAGTCTCCTTCAGGATGCACAGAGGACACTTCTGATTCAAGTAGCTGGGCAGGAGAAAAGTCTGTTCAATTCTTAGAAGAGCAGAATGACCTTAGTTGGAAGGGACCCTTAAGGATCATCTAATTCCCACTCCTGCAATCAGGCTGCTCAAGCCCCATCCAATATGACCTTGAACAATTTCAGGGATGGGGCATCTACAGTTTCTCTGGGCAACCTGTTTCAGTGTCGCACCACCCCCGTAGTGAAGAATTTCTTCCCGAAGTCTAGTCTAAATCCACCCCCTTTCAGTTTAAAGCCAATCCCCCTTGTCCTATCACTATGTGCCCTTGTAAAAAGTGCCTCTCCAGCCTTCCTGTAGGCCCCCTTTATGTACTGGAAGGTGTTCCAAGGTCTCTCCAGAGCCTTCTCTTCTCCAGGCTGAACAACCTCAGTTCTCTCAGCCTGTCTTCATAGCAGAGATGCTCCAGCCCTCTGTTCTCCTTTGTGACTATTCTCTGGACTCGCTCCAGTAGGTCCATGTTATCCTTATGTTGGGTGCCCCAGAGTTGGACGCAGTACTCCAGGTAGAAGTGGAATATCCCTGTGCTTTAGTTTTTTCCAATACTGTCAAGGTGTGCATAGACACCGAAGTGACCTGGCACCACCCACGAAGTAGAAAAATAATCAGCCTAAAGTAGATTGAAGAAACATTTGTGAAAGTAGTAGCTTTTTCTGATTAAGGTGAGGAATGAAGAAACATCTCAGGTATGAGGCAAATTTACAGATTCCTGGCCCAGCAAATTCACAGAAAGCAATTTCAGAAATGTTTCTTTTATTCAGAACTTTAATTCTAGATTGTGCTTTTCCTCACATTATAAAAGATAACAGAGTATTTTTATGTCCCAGAAACGGATCACAATCTAGAACCCTTTTTCATGTACAGCACTAAGTTATACACTAGTAGAATAGTAGTAGAATAGTTTCAGTGAACTACAGGTTAACTAAAATCTTCTCTGCCAAGAGCATTTTGAGAACTCAGCCTGATAAAATCTGATCAGTCCCTGATGAATAGAATCACGGAATCATAGATGTCAGAAGGAAAACAGGTACTAGCAAGTGCAGAAAGGAAGACTGAAGTGGGAGATGTCCAATCACATCAGCTCGATCTATGTGCTGGAATCAAGCGGTACATCTCCTTCAGGTCTCTGTATAGTCTTCAACTGCTCTTGAGCTACTCAGACCTGGAACTATTAAGACAGCAGCAAAGACACTGAAGAAGAAAGGAGACTTATGAAATCCATGCTGATCCTTCTAAAGTTAGCTTCTTTTTTCAATTTTCACAGAATGATCTCAGTTTTTCGTAAGCATCAAGGTACTGTAAATTCAATACAATGATATTGCTTCCCTCACTTTAGAGTCTTTCTTTTGTCAGGATTCAAAATTTCTTCCTCAAAAGAAAGGAAAAAGTTACTGACTATAGCTCAGCTGAAGGCACAATGTCTGATTTTTGACATCCTTTCCTTTCTTGGGATGTGCCAATATAAAGATTCCTCCAGTCTACTAAAAAAAAAAAAAAAAAAAAAAAAAGGGAATGTAATACTTCATGTATAAGTGGCAAATATTTTTTCAGTGATGACATGAGAAGTATTATCCCGAAATAAGTTAGTATTTAACTGGTTTACAGAGAAAATATGAATATGCTAGGAATTTATCTAGGCAAATAGAAGTGCATATTCTATGGATAAACAATGTAATCATACATTTGTTACTTGGAAATAAAAACAAACAACATTTGCATAATAAAACTGTTTACATATCTTAATGAAAATGTGCCCTTATCTCCTCTTGGCTTTTATATGACAGTCATAACACATCTTAGGTCCAATACACTGAGTTTTACACCACCTATTGCTTAAACAGTTTCGACATTTTAAGTAATCCATATTAGCATGTGGAGTCACTAAAAGGATCCTTGAGTGTAGTTCATAGTATTTAAAGAGGTCAAAATTATTATGATCTACCAGAAAGAAATAAAGCAGACCTGATCACTCTATAGATTCTGAAAACATGAGACACTGGCCTCACCGTTCTAGAAATCTTTTCTACCGGAAGCTAAAGGATTAGACTGACGTGCATTTCCCAAGCTACATCTGTCATAACAAGTTTAAAAAAGCAAGCAGCCCACTGAGCAAGAACTGGCACTTTGGGAAATGGCTTAAATAGCACTGAGCTCTCAACTTGCAGTTTTATGCATATTACATATTTGAATAGACTCAAATCAAGAGCCTATTGTCACCTTCACATTTGACTTTAAGATAACAGTGAGAAATAACCCCCAAAACCCCCACCAAAACAAAAAAAAAAAAACCCCAAACCACATATTGAGAATTTCCCAGTATACCAGAGATTTCAGGATATCAGTGCCATGGACAGTAAAAGGACGAGACCACAGAGCCAGCAGTACTCCTTCAAACTTGAGTTACAAAAACAAAGGCGAGGAAGGGAGCCCACAGGGGCTCTGCCTCTGCACAAGTCTCAGTCTTCCCTCATAGAATCTCGTACTTAGGGCTTTTCCATTCTTCTGATTGCAATTTCCACCTCATCTATATTTTGTAGAAGATTTTGCTACTTGCGTGCCTAATGCTCCTTATCAAACACATCTACTCACTCAAGTCATTACTTGACCTGTGCCTAAAAGCATGACTTAGCAGACCTCCAACAAATACAAGTCTAACACTGGAATGGACTATATATTTTGGTTTATGTTAAGCTGCAGTTGTTTTCCGTCTTTTTTTAAAAACCAACTAAACAAAACCAATTGTTTGGGCCCTCAAAATTCTCCAGGGGAAGAACTCATGAACTACAGATTTGGCAGATAAGTAACAGTGCCTATATCCTTTAGAGAGAATTCAGAGAAAACCAAGATTATAATGTATCCTGCTCCATTTCAGGGAACCTACATAAAAGCCAGGAAACCAGCTCGAAAAAGGGAAAAGAAGCAGCTCTTCTCATCCTACAGAACGGCTGCCAGATTCCTCTACATGTTTCCTACAATTGCTGTTACACCTATGAAGCATAGAATGGTTTGTGTTGGAAAGGACCTTAAAGTTCATGTAGTGCCAGCCCACCTGTCATGGGCAGGGACACCTTCCACTAGACCAGGTTGCTCAAAGCCCCATCCAGCCTGGCCTTGAACACTTCCAGGAAGGGGGCATCCACAGATTCTCCAGGCAACTCTGAAGTTGCAGGGTTTTCAAGCAGATACATCCTCACAGATAATACATTGATTATTGTCAAAGTGAATAGCACAATTTGACCCTTTACTGGATCCTACACAACCTAGGAGATATTGTAGAATACAATAGTTCAGTTGGGAGAGAACTACAAAAAAATACTTGGTAACTACATTGTAATTACTTGACCAAAGACTGTAGATATACAAACTCAGTACACGTCTCAGGTACAGAGCATAAAATCTCCTTTCTTCAGTCACAATTAAAAAAAAAATAAATAAAAGGTCAAGCATTACAGCATTACAGTAAAGGAAGCAGTCTCTGCTTCTGCCCTGGGACGACATTTCTCAGATCACACCCCTGAGCATCTGTGCCTTGACAGCCAGTTGCATCTGTCCTTGGATGGCATGGGGGCAGATGGGATGAGGAAGCAGATTGACTCAGGAATGAAAACATGGCAGCAGTGCTGCACTAGGGCTGTAGGAATGTACTAGCAGGAAGCAGCATTTTAAAGACTAACCTGAAAGTTTCCAGGATGAACACGGTGCTCACAGTACATCCCTGTCAAATGACACAGCTTGTTATTTAGGTCTCAGCACATGCACGTTGCTGCCCTGTGACCAGACACTCAGCTCAATGTCGTGGCTTGACATTCAGGTCTGCTACAGCATCACTGATGTGGCACAGGAGTCTTGGACGAGCAGCCGTGTGACAGCCTCGCAGCAGCAAGAGACCCACTGCTGATGAGATGCTCGTCAAGACAGATCCAGCTACTGATACTTTACTTTTTCAGTTTTCTAGTAACAGGCACGTGGAAAGTCACTAGAAAAACTTTTTTTTCTGATTTTCAAACAATTTCATTAAAACTTAATACAATGGAGCCATTAATGGAGTCATTTTAAGAGGACCTGGTTTACCTTGAAGCACTCTATGGCTCCAACGCAACAAGTCCCATCCCTCAAAAAAACTCAGTTGCTGTGAACACCAAGGTAAACATTCTGTTGCTCTATCTCAAAACTCCACAAAGAGCATTAACCCCACATTCCAAATGAACAGAAAGGAAAAGAAAAAGTATTTTTGTAAAAACTCATAAATCATAGTATTTAATATGCTGTACTCACGGACAATAGTGATTTTGCAAAAAAAAAGTGCAATTGCATTCAGAGAAATCAATTTCCTTTAATTCATTTTTGTATTTCATTTATGGAAAAAAAATTACATAGAACATGTATGTCCAAACTGTCACAGACAAGAAACAAATGAAATAGAAGATAATCAGAACTCTGAAGTCTCAGGAAGGATCTTTAACTACAACTGAAAACATACAAGTTGTTCTGATGAAGAAATCTTACCTTCACCACTTCTTTCAATGAAAAGAACAAGCAAAGGCAATGTACATGTCCTGCACAACTGAGCAACTCTGGTAAACACTAAGTCCAAGAGGATCACCCAAGGTAAATCGGAACAAAACTCTATGCAAAGCCTGAAAAATCCATCCATTTAATAAAGTTAATTATTAGACTTAGTGCTGTTGAGTTAATGAGATTCCCAGGAGCTGAATTCTTCATGTAATGAAATTAAATAAAAATATCTTTTTTAAAAGTACAACACAGGCACCTACAAGGTGGTTTTCCGTGCCCTGACATCCCAAAGCATGTCATTTGCCCAAAAGACTGGTGACTGGGAGATGAAGTATAGTTAAGTATCATTAAATCTATTATTATCTTTTTAGACAGGCTAATTACAAGACTGCCAACCCAAAATGTCATGGTGATTTCTCTGACGTAATCATCTAGCACCCAGGAAATGAATGGAAACTACCAATCCATTTTGCTGACACATATTAGGAGAAAGACATGCTCAACATGAATATCTGACATAATCTTTATAACTTCCTGAGCCAAAAAAAAGAAACAGAATTAAAAGCAAAACAAACATCACATGCCAAGAACAGAGAAATATTACCAAAAAATAAACAATAAAAATTGCCCTTTCAAATCTCAACAGTATTTGGGTTGGGGTTCAAAAGAGCAAACAGGTAAATAAAATAGTCAAGTAATAGATGTTAAAATGAAAAAAACCAAACAAAACCAAAAGGCTACATAACAGGTTTTGCTAAATGATGAGGTTCAATCCCTTGGGAAAAAAATTTTAAAACCCACAAAGTCTCAAATATTTAGGCTAATCCTGACCATGAGGTTTTATGTTTGATACCATCTGAGACCTCATCATGCTACAATGCAGAAATTGTGTCTGGGATTACCATAGCATGAAAAGCTAATGAAGCTTTTTCGTCTCCTATTTTTTTACATTTTCCTGAAAAAGAATTAATGTGTGAAACAATGAATTACTATCTTAAAAGGTCTCTTCTTATTGCATTTTTTAATTATTCTAATGCTTACAGTTGATTAAAATCAACTCTTTACAAGGACTTCCTGTATTTGTAAGTGTGTAGGCACCTGGTAAATCTATATATAATCCATTCCCAATGGTTAAATGTTCCCCTCTCAGTCTTTACTCCATAGTATGGTCAGGGATCACTAAATGATGCTAATGCCCTCATTATCTGACAACACAAAGAGTACCTTCAACAGCTTGAAAGGAAGACATGTCACTGCTTTTCCAAAAAGCTTTCTCTTAGCTGTTTTCCAAAAAAAAGGGCCCCAAAGAAAATCAATTAAATAAATCATTCTTTAGACACACCTGTTTAAAACTGATTGACAGAAGATCATGTTCAATTAGAGACACACAGGTTTCGTTTGCACACACATCAGTAACTGTGACATATAGAGACAACTAAATCAAGTAAAACTGCTCCCTGTTCTTTGCACATACCAGTTGACTTCCAAAAAACAAAACTGACAGAGAGGTTTCCTAATTAGTACCGGGTGACACATCAGTAAGTGGTTGCTAAAAAGCAGGTTTCCTCAGGTTGCCCATCTACCTGCAATCGACACGCGTTTCGAAAAATAAAAGATAATTTTTTTGCCAAAAGGAGTCGCACGGGGCTGGTGATACAGGCACTGGCAGTTACATAAACCGGTGCTAAAAATAAACTTGAGAGGCGCGGGTGGGCACGGTGGGGCAGGGGCTGGGGCCGGCAGCGCTGCCCGCCGAGGCCCGCGGGGCCGGGCCGCAGCCCCGGGAGCACGGAGGGTCCCCGCCCGCCGAGCCCATCCCGCACCCACCAGCCGCCGGCACCGCTCCGGCCGGGAGCCGCGGCCCGCCCCGGCCCGCTCCAGCCCAACAAGTCACCGGAGAGAGGGCACGGGCGGCCCCTGCTTACCACCAGCACGGGCACGCCTGCGGTCAGCGAGTAGAGGAGCACCGGCGGCACGGCGCTGCGGTCCTCCGGGCCCGGGTAGGGCTTTCGGTACGCGCCCTCGTAGCAGAAGAAGCCTTGCACGTTGACGGTGAAGGTGTCCGTGTACTCGAAGTAATAAGCCAGCATCACAGTCCCTGCCATGATCACCATCTGGAAGTAAAGCATGCTGGTGAGCGGAGAGGGCACTCGCATGTACGTGGGCTCCGGCGGCCGCGGCAGCCCCTCTCCTCGGCGGCGCGCTCCACCCGCTCCCCGGCGGCATCCACCGCGGGCGGAGGCGGCTCAGCGGCGGCCGGGAGCGCGGTCAGCCCGGCGGGGA
>WBMZ01003712.1:0-33056 GCA_013400975.1 Atrichornis clamosus
AGCGCTCAGTGCCGGCGCGGTCCCGCCGCGGCCGCTCGAGGGTGCCGCAGCCCCGCGCACCGCCCGCGCCCTCCCGCCGGTACCGGGGGGCGTGTCCCGCTGGTGCCCCGCCCCCACCCCGACATTGGTCATCCCTCTCCGCCCGCCGCCTACCATTGGCCGAACGCCCGGCACAGGACACGCCCCCTCGCCCGGCTCCCACGTGAGCGGTGGGGGCACAACGCCGGGCAGCGCGCGCTCTGCCGGCTCGGCCCGGAACCCGGCCCGGGACCCCGGTGCTGCCCGTACTGCCCCTCGTACTGCCCCTACTTCCCCTGGTACCGTTCCCGGTAATGCCCGCGGTAGTGCTCTCCCGCTGCTGCTGGTGCAGCCATGCCTGCGTCCTGCGGCGCCTGCCCTCCGGTGTTGCCTTGCCCGGGGGCCACCGCCTGGCTCTCCCTTCTGCTGCCTGTCCTGCCCTGCCCCTGAACACGCGTGTGCGCACACACACACACAAACACACACACAAACACAAGTGCACCTGGTCCCACCCACACCGGGGCTTGAGGATGCCGAGCACAGACTTGCCCGGGCTGGGCTGGGGTCCCTGCCAGGTCATGACGGCTACAGGCAGGCAGGAGTGGGCACAGACACCATCACAACCCAGGGAGGGGACGCAACAGGACATTCAGGGACAGTCAGTACCCGGGAATATGGGCAGCATCAGCCTCACGTTCTCCCTGTCCTGTTGGTGGGGAAACTGAGGTACAGGGCAGGATGACCCCGTGCACAGGCATGCTCCATTCCTGCCGGCTTCCGTGTAGGTGCTGGAACGAGACATCCTGGTGTGAGGCAACCCCCCAAAGTGAGGTTACTCCTGGTGAAGGACACAGATATGACACCCAGGGGAGATGGCTCGGAGGTGAGGAGGGGGTGGTTCCTGGAGACACGCAGGGATCAGCACCTGCAGTTGTTTGGAAAAGCCTCCTCCAGGCCCCACATACACCTAGTGACAGACACAGATCACACAGGTGACACAGCAGTGACATGGGGACCTGCAACAGCCTCTTGTGGGGTGAGTGCCTGTCCAGCCAGGCAGCCTCACACACGGTGTGTCTCACCAGGGAGCAGAGGCTGCAGGATGAAGGACAGGTGAAGGGCAGACCTGTAAGAGAGCTGGGACATCACCTGGCTCACCCAGGCCCACAGGTGTGATGGTCTGGTAAAGCTCAGTCCTGAAGGGAGAGCCACCAAGTCAGCTGAGGATAACTTTCAGTGAAACAAAAATAATAATCACTTTACAGCTTGGATGCGAAGGCTTTAAACGTGCCATGGCCATGAGGGAGAGTTACATAGGCTGCCTCAGGATCTGGCTCTCAGCTCTCTTAGAGGGTGTTTTGAGTAAACAAACACAGACACACTTCCAGTTGAAATGTCAGAAGCCATCTGATCAGACACTCAAGCATCTTCCTTGGCATTTATGGCTAATCTGCTAATTAGTCAAGAAAAGCAGTCTCCTCTTTAGATGTAAGGGAGCAGCAGCTGCGAACAGCACAAAGATAAACCAGATTAACTCTGCCCCATCCCCAGGACTCACATGTGCTGGCACAGCAGACAGGTCCAAGTATTTCCCTGCTTACCTCCAGGTAGTGGGGCAGGGAGCAGTGAGACGTCCGGAAGGGGAGGAGGAGGTGTGTAAACCTGGCACTGTCCGGGCTCATGCTGGGCGCTGGTTTGGATGCCAGGCAGGTGTCTGTGCACTGCACAGGCAGCTGGAGGCTTGTCCCATTGCACGGGTAACACACTGTGTCTCTCTTTCCTCCCCTCACTGAGGTAAAAAACGCTCTTCTTTAAACGCTTGCATTGATACCCTTCGACTGACAGTGCAGAGCGTCAGGTCCCACTGGAGCTCACTGCACTGGCAGGGGCACAGGTGGAGTGTGCAGGACAGGAAGTGCTCAGGACACCGAGGCTGTTCACGTGGCAGCTTAGCCTGCCACCAGGAACTACCCTTCCCTCCTGCCCAGAATTGTCTACCAGAGCTGCTCCAGAAGGAAAACTACTGCACAATAAAAGACAGTCCATCCTTTTGCCTTGCTCAACAGAGTCCAGGACAAGTCTTTTTGAGACTGCAGTTCCAGTCAGTTTAAAAGAAAAAAAAATTAGCAAAAAACTTCACAGAAAAAATCCACAACCTTGATCTTTTTTTGAATATTAAAGGAGGTTAATATTTGGGTATTAAACTCTCTTGGATCAGGGTCCATTTACAATCATGAGAGGAACAAATGCACATGAGCAGGAGAGCTGGAAGAGCAGAGCTTCAGCAGGCAGCCGCAGCCCCACCACCAACGCTTACAGGGTGACCTCCAGTGGGATGAGGAAGACATGACAAACTTCCAAGTAACATGAAGTTACATCTTTATTTTAAACCCATCTTTGTGCATTATCAAGGAGCAGAAAGGGGAAAGAACAGGATCCCTTGGAGCTTCCTGTTACCACCACCCCAGGACAGTCACAGAGCCACAGGATTTCAGGCTGGTTACAACATGAGTTGAGCACTGCCTCTTTGGCAGAGAGAACCAGGACTGCCAGCTCCGCAGAGCCGAAGGGAGCTACATGCACATGACGGCAGACAGAGCCATATCCCAGCAGTCCTACATTCAGTACCCCAGCAGGCTCAGCAGAGGGACTCTTCAGGCATTGAAGTGGACAGCCCAGCCCTGTGCCCTGCTGTCCATACGCTCATGAGCCCTGGTGATGCTGGCAGCAGCCAGGGGATTCCCGTCAGGTCCTGTCTCTCCTGGTCAGAGAAACCTGCACCTGCCGCATGGGCAGGTGTCTGTCCCGCCCGCTGCAGCCCCAGGCACCCGAAACCTGGCTGGGGGAGCAGCCCTTTGCCGGGGCTCACCGACAGCACACCAACAGTTCTTGCTCAAACAGAGGCAACTCCTCTTTCACGATCCCCTAAGGAGTACAGCCTGGCAGCCTTTGGCAAGGAAACTTGTCAAAACACATTTTCAGACAGCCACAATCACACCCACTTATAACAGTTTGCTCCTCGTGCCCTCCCCTCACACCTCTGCCAGCCCCCGTGGTCAGCAGCAGCTGTGCAGCCACAGCTCCCGGCTGGTTTCCGCACACAGTGCCAGCGCCTCAGGGTCCCCCCGGTGCTCCCCCCGTGGAGCGAGGGAGCTTCCCTGTGCTGCCAGCGCCCCGGCCTCCACCCTGCTTCCTCTTCATCTGGCCCTGTGATTCTGCTTTCAGTGTCTCAGTCCAGAAGGCATGAAAAGATCCTGGAGCCTGGTATCCCGGCTCCTGAGGATCCAGGGCATCTTTGCTGAGCAGGACACATATGGCAGGAATGTTCCTCTTAACTGTCAAGGCATCAAGGCCTGCCTCAGGCACAATGGGTTCCCAGATTTCTTCGATCTGTCTGAAGAGCACTTTGGTGATCTGGTGCAGCTCCTTGCGCCTTCGTTTCATGATTTCCACACAGGTGATGGTCTTGCTGACGGCCTTGCCTGAGCCAGTGAAAAGAATCTGCCTGACTGAGTCCTGCTCCATCTTGCTCAAGGCATAGCCCATCAGATTCCTGATTTTGCTCCCATCCTTCACCTTCATTTCAATAATATCGGCAGGCAGGTCAGTGAAAGGAAGAGGACAAGGTTTCTCCACAATTTTGGTCTTCTTATAGTTCTCCATTCTGCAGTGCTGGAAAGGGAAACGGATCCATGAACACAAAAGGCCACTGCAATTGCTACACAAAGATGTCCTCACCACAATCAGCTACAATCTTTCCTCTGAAGGGCACTCTGTGCTATAAAGAGTTGGGAATCCGGAAAGGGCATAACCAAAAGATTACCCAATCCTCGTAAGGACAGCATGAACATTGCACAGGGCAGCCTGAGACCCAGCAGGCAGGCCCTGAAAGAAACAGCACTGGTGGTGTGGGCCTAAGCAGGGTGACGTAACAAACACGGCTGTATCTCAGGGGAAGACAGAACAAATGAGTGAGTTCGGGTTACTGAGAAGAGAAATCGGGGGATGATGGCCACAGCTACAGCAGAACGTGCACAGGATGAACTCAGGCACAGCCCAAGTGCAGCACCTCATGTTACAGAAACAGGGTCATGGGGCCGTGGCCAGCCCAGCTGAGGGTAAAATAGGGCATGTCACAAGGCAGCTGGCAATCCAGGGGTTGCAGGAACAAAAGAAAGGTTTCCTCGAGGGAAAGACAGAAAGGCCCGGTCTCACAGCTGCCCTCTTTACCAAGGCACGTGCCATCCTGACTGAAGTGTGCTTGACCTGTGCAGAGCACTCCCGCTCCCCACCGCACAGTCCAAGGTGTTTGAGTACGCAGCACTGCGGGCTCCCGAGTTCCCTTCCACCCAGACCCAGCACCCCATACCCCATCCCTGCAGGGCCACGGCAGCCCGGTGCCCCCGCTCCGTACCCGGAAAGCACACGAGGCCCTCACCCCCACACGACCGCCGCCGCCATCGGGGCCCGGGGGCCCGGGAGGCCGGGCCGCATCCTGGGGCCCGTGGGGAGCCGGGACGCCGCGGTGGGATGCGAGGAAACCCCGGCGGGATCCAGGGATCCCCGTGTGGAGTGCGGGGCGTGCAGAACCCTCGCTCACCTGCGGCCGCCTCAGCGTACCCCTCAGCACAAGATGGCGGCCGGCGCCAGGCGCGCGCAGGCGCGAGACGAGCGGGCGGGGCTCAGCATTAAGGCCACGCCCATCAGTCGTGGCGTCGGGAGAGGGCGTGGCGGTGGGCGGGATCATCCTAGGGCCCCGCCCACTTCCCGGGAGTTGGGGCGTGGAGCGGCGCCGGGGCCGGAGCGGGACCCGCGACAGCTCCGGCAATCCCTGTACCTCCACCTCTCCCTTGCACCGGGCTCGGCCAGTGTGCCCCGCTGTGCGCCCACGAAAAGGCACGTGTGAGTGCGAGAAGCTCCAATTCCCACGATTACCTGAGCTTCCCAGGCACCTAGACGGGCTCTGGGGGCCTCCTGCATACCTGCAGCCCCGCTGTGGTTTGATGACCGGTGAGGTTGCCGACAGGGAAAGGACAGAGGCAAGCTCTGTGCTCCTTCTGGACTTCCCTGGGGGGATCCTGCCCCATTCCTGCAGGACTCCCGGGTCACACACAGGCTGGTCAGTGTCTCACCAACCTGAAGGGTTTGAGACCCTTCCAAAAGCATGCTCTCATATTTGGAAACTCCAGGGTACGGCCAGACCAGGCAAGGCACAGCTCGTGCCCCTCTCTGGAAAGCAAAAGAGCCACCATAGGCTCTAGCTTGCAGCAGCCTCAGGAAAGCAGAGGAAGGATAAAGGCAGGGATGGGAGAATGGCCTGTGGGAAAAGATCCATGAGGCTAGATTCCTCTGGGCACAGGCAATGAGAGCGTGTGCCACAGTCTATGGAAGGCTGTGGAACTGGAATAAATGTACCTGTCCTTGATCCAAGGCTGAAAGAAACCACTAGCCATCTCCTAGAGGCTGCCAGGAAATCACTGCCTGAGGAAAAACCCCACAGTCCGTGTCAGGAGCAGTGCTTACATCCAAGGACAGACAGACAACCCAGTTAGCATTCCAGGACTTTATTACAGCCCACAGTAAGAGCAGAAAGGGATTTTTAAATATTATACAAATCAGGATACATTTCAGGGAGGGCAAGATTTGTGAACAGTGGCAGATTAAGGAGCAGTGTGGCTTCAACTAGGGGCTGGCACAGCTCAGTGCAGAGCTGGTTGCCCTGGGATCCTGCCGCGTCACTCCAGCATGCTCACGCCAAGCGGGAAGGAGCTGGGACCAGTGGGATGCAAGCTGTGCTGCAGGAGCCCCGGGCTCCCCGTGCTCCCATCACTCTGCCACACGTTTTGCTTGCTTGGCCGCTTCCAGTCGCGTCAGTATTTCATTCCACTGCACAAACTGCTTGGAGAGGAGCAGGGTCTGGACGTCACTCTTAAGGAAAGAAATGTGGAAACCCGCACGGAAGAAACCAAGGTCAGAGCCCTCCTACCCACTGTGGTTTTGGAATGTGCCTCAGCACTTGGATCCAGCCAGGTCAGGGATACAGGTGTCAACACATCAGAAAGGGCACCAGCTGCTAAACCCAGGCCTGGGGATGCAACAAGATCTGACAGGGGAGGCAGCCCAGGGGCAGGGGTCAGTTCAGTTGATGCCAGCCTGAAGCTCAAAGGATACCATTTTGTTGTAGTCCTCAAGGAGAGTCTTGACGCTGTCGGTGAGATCGTGACGCTTCTCCTGCGAAGAGGGGAACCGCACTGTGTAAGCACTAGATAAGCTGAAGGACATCCACCCTTCCCACTCCCTGGCAGCACAGCAGGAAACTCATCCAAGGCCAGTACTGAGATTAAGAGCCTTCCACAGTCAAGAGAAAGGCCACAAACACTGGTGCTATGAAGCACCAAAGCCCCCACACCTGCACTGCTGCCTGCCTCTCCTCAACATCCAGGCTTTGCTTGCCCCAGAGCAGAAACTGACTGCAAAATGCTGAAAGGAACCATTAGAACTGCCCAGGCTACTCACTGCCAGCTCTGGGAGCACTCAAGCTGGGAAGGAAAGGGTGAAGTGACAGGGTGACAGTTATGAACAACTTTCCAGAGACTAGGACACTAGAAGAGTGCAATGCTTTGCCTCAGTGTCAGGGGGAATGACAGATGGTTAAACCCACTCTTCCGTACTCAAAGCTCTGTTTTCAGCAGGGTTGTGGTAGGCAATTTTGCAACCATTTTCTAACTTGGACTCAACTGCCAGAAATCCTGGCTCCTTCCCCCCCTCAGAGTACTTAAACTTCTTTAAGACTGCAGTATGCATATTCTGGGACTGCAAAAAACTGCCATAAATGAGCAATTTGAGCAATTGCAAATACAGGAGTGTCAGTACAGCCACTGGCAAAAGGTTCCTATGCCCTGCTAGTTGAGACTGATAGGAATTTCACAGTACCTGCTGCTGTATGTGGATCTGTGACAGTCGCTGCAGTTTGGCTGCGTGGTCAGGAACCGCTGGAAGCACAGAGGAGAAATCAGTTTTGGTTGTTTTACAGCACATGGGGAATAGTCCCCAAAATAGAGACCATTCCTCCTCCATCACCATAGCACGGCAGAACCCCACTCACTGAACGCAAGCACTCCACACCACAGATAACACCCTCTGTAAGGATTAAAATAACTACTTAACTACACTGTACACGGCACAAGCTCATGGCACAGCTTAGCAGCTGGCATTTGCAGCTCAAATGTACAGATGAACATGCATACCTTGGATACTGGCACTGTCCAACATGGGCTGAAGGTTCTTCACCTGCTCCAGAAGGGCTGCACGGGCAGGAATAGCCTGTTCCTCTGGTTGGGGAGGGACAAGAAGCAACATTAGTATACACAAAACGCTGCTTTGGCTTTTCACAAAGAGTGGTAACTTTTCCAGCTGAATCTATCTATGCAGAAAGGGACTTGTTCATGATTTTATTTGCACTTTTGTGCTGCTTGTCCCTGGGTCTTGATTCACACCAATTTCAGGCAGGAAAATCTCCACCAAGTTGTAATGGGCAGAGATGGATAGGACAAGGAGTAATGGGTACAACTTGAAAGTGGGGAAGTTTAGCTTTGGTATTAGGAAGAAATTCTTTACTATGAGGGTGGTGAGACACTGGAACAGGTTGTGGATGCCCCATCCCTGGCAGTGTTCAAGGCCAAGTTGGATAAGGCCTTGAGCAACCTGATCTAGTGGGGGGTGTCCCTGCTCACGGCAGGGCAGGTTGAGAGTGGATGGTCCTTAAGGTCCCTTCTAACCCCTAAACATTCCATGATTCTACAAAATTCCATTCACAGACTATACCATCACAGGCTGAAGCAAACTCCTTGGGTCAAAAGAGGACAAGGTTAGAAGGTACTGAAACACACCCAAATGTCTTCTATTTTTGTCACAGCCTGGAGAACACTGGAAGTGGGGTGAGCTAAACCATTCTAGCTCCAGTTTTTCTTACCATCCTTTGATTAATTTGGGGCTAAACTGAACAACCAATACGAAAGAGATCAGAGCTGGTAAAACTGCAGTGTGGATGTGCACAAGGGAGCACTGAGGGTGAGAGACATCCTCGTACAAACCGTGTCTCTGATCCTGTCACAGTGCATGCTGTGCCACATCTTTACAACTAAAGAAAAGAAATACATCCCAATCCATCTTAGGTAAAGGACACTTTTTGCAGTGCTACAAAAGCCTCTTATTTCCCCTCATTTCATGCCATACCTGCCAAGATGAATTGCAGCTTCATAGCGTCTGGAACAGCCATCCTATCAATGTACTGGGGGTCAAGGTATTTTATTACATCTTCAACTGGAGTGATAAACAGTTTTGGAGACAAAAAGTAGGGGAGATGTCATTGCATTCACAAGTGAAACTTTCACTCCCACCCCCAAGCTATGTATCGGGTTACTTTGTAAACACTGCTCACTTTGAGGCCTTCTTTTTCCTTTTCTTTTCAGATTCCTTAATTTCTACTCGGAAATATGTGACTTTGGAGGGTTGTGGTCAGAAACTGACAAATGGCTGGAGCCAGGGAACCACTGTGTTAGGGACACCTGCAACACTTGCTTTTTTTTTGGATAATGATACCAAAGGTGAGTGAAATCCTCCTACCCTCAGAAGAAAACCAGCTGACAGTCCCCCATCCTGGTCCTTAAAATAATCTACAAATACACGATTTACACTTTCACACTGAGTAGACACTGCACACTTGGACCACAATGACCCTCCCTGCTCCTCCTGTGATAAGAGAGAGCAAAACCTGGCCAAGAGGCAGCTTTGCAGGACAAAGCACCCCACAATTCAGAGGTAGCTCCCCAGATCTGTCTACTGAGTATGAACCCTACTGCTCCCACCACATACATATGGGAGAGCTACTTCAGCAAGCTCAAGAAGCCCAAACATGTAGGAAGTCATTTCAGGAGCTTATGCTCCAAGAACCTTCAGGGGCTGCATTTCAGACAGAGCAAATCCCGGCACTAGCACAGACAGATGGACATCGAGCAAATAACAAGCTGGCAGCGGTCCGTTTCCCAACCCCGACAGCTGAGCTGGAGAATAGTAAGCAGAAAGACTTTTCTCAGTTACTAATCTGCCAAACGCGGAAAATAAGAGCCCAGAATCAACGCGGACCACACGGGGTGTGGGGAAGGCGCTTTTGTTTAGAGCAGCGAAACGCGACGCGGGGTGTCTGGAGCTCCCCCTCTCCCGTCCTCCGCGATTCCTCCCCCTCCGCGAGACCCGCTCACTTTTCTTAAACAGGATTTTGATCCTCTCCCTCTTGCCGGCGATATTGCTCAGCGCCACCTGCACCTTCACCAGCTCGTCCGCCACCTGCAGAGGCACAGAGGGAAGGGACGTTGCCAGCAGGCCCCGCCGGGTCGCGGCACCCCAGACCCCGCCGGGCCGCGCCGAGCAGCCCTCGGCCAGTCTCCACAGCACTCCCCGGCACCTTTCGCGGCCCGCAGCCCCCGCCGCTGAGGCCGACATGCTGTTCCAGCTCTTCCAGCCGCCACTGCAGTCGCCGCAGCTCCGCCGCGGTCGCCGCCATCTTCATGCCGGGCGGAAGCGGCCGCGCCTCACTTCCGGCGCGCCTCGGCGGTTGCCATGGCGGCACGTTGCTAAGGTCCGCGGTTGCCTTGGAGACGGGAGGGGAGGCCGCGCATGGCGGTGCGGAGCCCCTCTCAGAGGTTGCAGGGCGGTCGATGGCTATTTGCACTGCAGAAGGAGGCGTGCAGCCCTCCCGCCGCCCGGGAGGGCGGTCGATAGCGGCTTCATTCCGGCTTGGTCCTCCAGGAAAGAGGCACTTGGATGTATTAAAAGGAGTTGATATAGCGATCCTTGTGGATTCAGGCCCTTTGAAATCCGGTAGGCTGCCGCGGGCTTTCCCCCAGGCCTCTCCCTGCCCGCGTTCACCTCGCTCCAATCGACCGCCACAGGTGACACTCGCAAAGAAGACAAGCACTAATGAACGTTGCAGCCAACACCAGCCCCGCCACCACCTTCAGCTGGCACTCCCAGTTACACGGGTCTCTTACAGGGATGAAATGAATTCATAGTAGTGGCATCCACCACAGAAAATGTCCAGAGAGTTTCTAAACTACAGAGGGAGAAGAATCCTGGGGTGCAACAAGAAGAGTGTGGCCAGCAGGTTGAGCGAGGTGATCCTCCACCTCTGCTCAGCCCTAGTGAGGCCACATTTGGAATACTGTGTCCAGTTCTCAGCTTCTCAGCACAAGAACTGCCAGAGAGAGTCCAGTGGAGGTCACAAAGATGATTTGGGGTCCGGAGCGTCTCTCTTATGAGGACATACTGCAGGAGCTGGGTCTGTTTAGTCTCAGAGAGAAGACTGAGAGGGGATCTCGTTAATGCATAAATATCTCAAAGGCAGATACTAAGGGGATGCCGCCAGACTCTTTTTAGTGGTGCCCAATGACAAGATAAGGAACAGTGGCCATAAGCTAAAACACAAGGAAGAACTTGTTTATGCTGAGGCTGGCAGAGTGCTGTAACAGCTGCGCAGGGAGGTTGTGGAGTTTCTCCCTCTCTGGAGACTTTCAAACCCCACCTGGATGTGTTCCTGTGCCACCTGCTCCAGGTGACCCTGCCTTGGCAGGGGGGTTAGACTGAGCTCCAGAGGTCCCTTCCAACCCCAACAATTCTGTGATTCTGTGAGTTTTCAAAGCACCTTTTGATGCCATCCTCTGCACCCCAGGGCTCAGCCTACCACTGCCCTGTCCTGCCCATGTGACCAGCAGTGCCAGGCTGAACATGGGGCTGGGTGTTGCACCACCATACATTAGGCACCAGGGAACACCAAGTCAAAGGTTTCAGGCCACTCTTTTAGATAAAAACCATCTGCTAATAGTGAGTACTTTGCTAACATGGCTGGTAATGTGCACTGGATGGCTCTGGGGACCCTCCCATTACCCTTTGCTGAAAGCTAAACCTGCCGTGCCCTGAAAAATCTTTGTCCTTACAGATGTGTTTCCACTGAGAGTTGTACACACCTTCCAGGGTACAGGAAGGAGCTGTGGGGTGGCCCACTGCCCCAGCAGCCCCTTTGCCCCAGCAAACCACCCTGCAGGAGCTATGCACAGCACTGGGGTAGCAGGAGCAGGCTGCGGCTCTGTGTGCTCTGCCTTTTCATCCCAGGGATCAATAATTGGGATCTTCAGAGGGGAAGAGCTGAGCTTTGTTCCACAAAGGCGACAAATAGAAATGGCTTCATTAGCAGAAGTGCCCGGGGGCTGCAGAAGGGGCCGGGGGCTGCAGTGGGGGCTGAGGGCTGTGCAAACAGCAATGGTCTGCACTTAGAGGGTACCAGCTGTACCGGGGTCTGTGCCCAGTCTGATGAGCAGTGCCCCAAATACACAAATATCTGTAATAGAGTGTCCCAGACCTCCTGGAAGCCTGAGGTGAGAAACTCAGGAGTCCCTGGGACTCAAGAACTAGGGGGGTTTTGGGACTGTCCTCATTCACGCTTTAGAGTCCCATCCAGTTTGCAAGTTTTGGAATGGAGCTGAAGCCACAGCACTGGCTGCCCATAGCCTAGCACAGGGAGCCTGTTCCCTGCTCCTTGGTGTGGAGAGGAGGCCTTTGACCATGTGCCCATCTCTGGAGCCTGCAGTGGCACACTGATGCAATCACTTGCTCCCTGCCCAGTGCTGAAGCTGGGTCCAGCACTCCTCCAGCTGGGCTGGATTGTCCCCGCATCCTCCGCCTCCTCCCTCCTGCTCAATTACAGTCCCTGCAGGACATGGGGAAGCGGGCATCAATCACGGCTGGTTACTCAGGTGACAGCAGCTGTGTCCCGAGCTCCCCAGGGAGCATGGAAACACACATCACCCTCTGAGCCTGGTAATGAGTGGGGATGCGGGCCTGCATGTGCCCTCCCGGCTCCCTGGGGCTGCGGTGCTCAATGAGCTGTGGCCAGCACTTCACAGCAGTGACAAGGGACACAAGGCCCCAATTAAGACTGCATCAATCCCACTCTAGCTCTGCCTGGCACACACACACACACAACCCTTGTTCACAAACCTCCCCCCAGTCCCAGTGGCCAGACT
The DNA here is from genome assembly GCA_013400975.1 of Atrichornis clamosus. Lineage (NCBI taxonomy): Eukaryota > Metazoa > Chordata > Aves > Passeriformes > Menuridae > Atrichornis > Atrichornis clamosus. Next base: position 12,096 of record WBMZ01003712.1, read on the forward strand.
GTACGGGTGGACCTGCCAAACTTGCCGTCCTCTGCAGGGGTCCTGTGTCACCCCCATGTCCCCAAAGTGTCCCCAGCGTGACACCTCCACCCTCCGTGTCACCCTCGTGTCCCGAGGCTGCGTCTGGGTCGGGCAGCATTGCTGCAGCACCCTGGACAGCGACCGCGTGACCAGGGTGGGCTCGGGGGTCCGGGCTGGAGTGGCCTCGGGGGGCCTGGGCGTGTCCCTTTGGCTTGGTATGCGGCCGGGAGTCTGGGTTGGAGCTGTCCCCGAGGGGCTGGGGCTGTCCTCGAGGCACTGTGGCTCTCCCAGGAGGCCGGGGGTGTCCCCAGGGGCTGTCCTCAGGGGTGACTCTCAAGCAGAATTTTCTGTCCCCTTGGGTGCCGAGGACCTGGCTTAATGGATGCTGGGGTGGACATATCTTCGTGGTTGCCTCTTGCTGGGGCGTCTGTCCCCGTGGGACTTCCATGTGCTTCTTCATATGTACAGGTGGCTGCAGGCATGTGAAGTCCATGTGTGAGTATGTGCAAGTGTGAGGGTGTGAGTGCACTGAGTTTGTACGAGGCAGGACGGGTGATCTGTGTACACGTGTGATGACTTACTGCCTGCACATTTCTGTGCTTTCCTGTGTGCACCTGTACACACACCTGTGACTACCTGTGTGTGCGTCTGTGCCTCCCAGCTCCACCAGGGTCACCTGGGTCCTCTGTGGGCGTTGTTTAGATGCCAGGCTGGCCCAGCACTGCTGGCATCTCACCAGGTGTAACCTCACAGACCCAGGGCCATGGTCTCAGCAGCTCCAGGGCCATGCTCCTCAGCCAGCCTAACAGGATCCCCACCCATGGGTGAGCTGCCACTGGGAGCTTTGTTGGGGGAAAGCAGCCACACAGCCTGGCTGGCACAGCTGGAGTTGGTGCCCAGTCGGACCCAGTCCATGCTTGAGGGCCCTGGTGGGCACAAGGAACCTTTTTGCAACTCAGAGCTCCCAAAAACTGTGCTGGAGGCAAGCATGAAGCGGGCTGTGAAACCTCAGGAGCTACAGCTGTTACCCCAGAGTATCACAGGCTATGGGGGTGTCCTGCACCCCCAAACTGACCCCTGAAGTGTGGCGGGTGGCACTATGCCCTGCATACCACCCTCAACACCTGTTTGGTTCAGAAGATCTTTAATCGATACATGGAATCGCGTGGCTGGGGAGGGAGTGCGGGGAACAGGCCAGTGATGCCGAGCCCCCCGCGCTGAGGTAGAGGTGAGCATCGCTCCACACTCACCTGCTTTGGCACCCTGGGGTGCAAGTGGGTGGAGGAGGCACCCGCCCAGCCCCAACGAGGTAGTTCCGAGTGTCCTCTGTCTCCCTGCCACCTGGCTGGGGACCCTGGCATCTGGGCAGTCTTTGGTGGTGGGGGGGCTCTGCTGGGTTTCCCTGCCCTCTCCCCAACAACAACCCCCACCTGGCTATAAATCCCCAACCCCACCCCAATAAGCTCCACCCCACTTTTCCCACCAATATCCCCATTATTTGCCCCCCCATGGTGACCCCCCCTGAGCTGAGGACCTGGGGGGCTGAGATGCCACCACCCTGGGGGTATCTCAGGGCAGGGGCAGTAAGCCCAGGCAGCGCAGGGGGGCTGGGTAGGTGCATCTGCAGTGGGTAGGGGGTGCAGTATATATATAGGGGCTGCAGTGTATAGGGCCTACGGTTTATAGGGGCTGCAGAGTATTGTGCCTGTAGTGTTTGCACGGAGGGTGTGCATGGAGGGGTAACGTGAGCACCAAGGGTGTGTGTAGGGGATGCAGTGTATGCATTGAGGTGTGTACAGGGGAAGCAGCACGTGCACTGAGGTGGGTTAGGGGCTGCAGGATGTAGGGGATGCAGCATGCAGGTCCCGGGGGGTGCCGCAGGCAGCAGGGCAGCAGGAGATGTATGCGGGGTCATCTGGGGGTAGAACCTTGGGAACGAACATGTGTGTGTGTCTGTGGGCACCGGCAGGGATAAGGGACACAAGGGCCCACGTGGTTGTTCACAGCCTTGCATGGACACAGCTCAGTATTGCAGCAAGAGGCACCTTTGGGTTCCCCATCCCACCCTGGTGACCCACCTGGGTCCCCACAGCTCAGCCCCCCGGGCCCCGGGCACCCCTGGCTGCCTTCAGGGTTGGGGCACATCTGCCTTACAGCGAGGCACTGGTGGGAGTGTGGCTTTGAGAGGAGGCTGGGAGCAGTGGGTTTGGGGCAGGCATGGGGTTCAGATGGGTCTGGGTGCTTCCTCCACCAGGTGCTGGGGTGGCTGGTGGCCGGCGGGCAAACAGGACACCTGGGAAGCAAGAGCAAGTGGGTTAGGGCAAGCCCAGGATTGAGAGACCTGCTCACCTGGCTGTCAGCACTCAGGCTAGGGAGAGTGGGATCAACACCCATGAGGGCTACAGCCCCCTCTCATCACCTCTGGTGACTCCCCCAGCCCAGTCATCCTGGGACAGCCTGTGGGGTGGTCCAAGGCCCATTTGGCTGGCAGCACCACATGCTGATTAGCCCTGACCTTTCCAGCTCCTTAAAAATTTAAGGTCTGAAGGCAAAGCCATTGATTTTAATTGGGGAGTGTCTCAGCAGGACAGGCATGGAGTTGGGGGGCATGGGATGAGCTGCTTAGCTAGGCAGGTGCACATCAGAACCCAAAGGATCCTCTGCTCCAGCAAAGCACCCCAACATTTTGCCCTACACCCAACACCATCTTCTGCAGTCAGCCAACTCCCACACCCAGCCAGAGGTCCCCTGGGCATTGGGGTGACCCCAAATCCAAGTTCTGCCTGCAGTATCCTGGGGTGTGGGATGACCCTAGATGAAGGGTCACATCTCAGACAGAGTCTGTCCATCCGTCCATCTATCCATCCCCCACTTTGACCCTTCATCGCTAGCACCTGCTTTGGGCCAATTTCCACCCTTGTCGACCCCCTCCTTCTCCTACCCCCTCTCCCCAGGCCCTGCCACTTCATTACGATGGATTTTATAGTAAAGACATCAGATTGAAGGAAGGACTTGCTGGCCAGGCAGTGGCTATAAGTTATTGGATTTCCCGGCCGCAATTACACGGGCCAAGCGGCCCTTCTATTTACCTGTGTAGACAACTCCATTTATTTCTATTGACATGTTGATACTGCTAATGCCGTTGGTGGACAGGTTCAATGCGGTCTCCTGTCTGTCATCTGGGGAAAGGAAATACCAATATGAGTGTTAAGAGAAACAGAAACAAAAACCTGTCCAAGACAGATAAGCAGGGACCCAGCCCCTCTGGGCATCCATGCCCCTCTCCAGTCGCTGCTGCTCCGTCCTCAGGTGCCAAGGAACAAGATGACCCAAGCTGAGGTGATGCATCTCGTTACCTCTGTTGGAGATCTTGACATTCATGGGGAACTGGGAGGCCACTGCCAGGAGGTTGTGCTGAAGCGCGTGTTGCACCAGCCGCTGCTGCTCCTCCACTGTCAGGGCTACTTTCTTCTCTGGGGGTTCCCCCGTCTCCAGCTTCTCCCGCAGCTGCTCCAGCACCACTGCCTGCGAGGCAGCTGCTGCTTGGGATGCTCTGAGATGGTGGCCAGCCAGTCCCATGGGGATAGCAATGCGCCCTGGCACTGATGCCGCCAGCATGCTGTCCTCTGCAATGACTGAAAAAGCTCAGCGGGTCCCCCATCACCACCCCACCTCACCGTCCCCAAATGGTACCACCTCCACTTCACCCCAGCAATGGGGCAGGGTGGGCCACCATTCCCAGCATCTGGGCTTAGTCTTCCTTCAAAGCCAGGGGAAATAAACCTTTTTCAGTCCCAGAAAGGGATTAAAAGAATGAAATTGTTCCTCTTTACCTGAAGCAAAAAGGGCAGGAGCATACAGGGAACATCCCTGCTGCTGGAGCAGTATCCATCCCTGGGAAGAGATGGCCTCCACAGGGCAGATGGGATCCTCACTCACCTTTCTTAACACTGTGCACTTGGCTGAGCTGGCCACAGCTGTGTGTGGAGATGCTAAGAGCCGGCAGAGGCATTTTGGGGGTGCCCAGTAGGGTTGGGGTGCTGGCTGGCGAGTAGTTGAAGAGTGCTGTGCCAAAAGTCTGCCTCCGCCCCTCCCGACGGTTGCTGTCGATGGCAGCTTGGAGCTCTCCGGGAGAGCTGAGCGCCCGCTTCTCACATTCGTAGGGATACAGGTACTTCATGTATCTGCACAGGGAGAGAGCCAGGGTGAGATCCAGCTTCGTGCACCTCCCAGCCAGCCCTGTGCTGAGCAAAGACCGCGTGGGAAGGGGCAGAGTGCTCCAACCGCTACTATGGTACTCCATGTCAGCCCCTCCTCAGGGCTGTGGGACATCTGAGCCAGGGGGTGCCCCAGGGCAGGTGTCTTCCACCTGCAGCCACAGCCAGGCACTCACTGTGTGCGGAGGGTGAAGGCAGCGCTGGTGATGGAGGTAGGTAGGTTGAGGCCCTTGGTGATCTCCCGCCAGATCTTCTTGTTGATGACTTCGACCAGGCCGCCCTTGTCTGTCACCAGCTGGTACAGTGTGTACAGGTCCAGCACTTGCTTGGCCATGATGGGGATGCGGTTCACTGGTGTCCCTTCCGGATGTACACAGGAGACAGAAGAAGGTGTGGGGGGAGCCCACAGGGGCTGAGAACACAGGCCCCACATTCTGCCCCCTCCCACTATGGGAGGCACATCTCTCTATGCCGAGGTGAGTACCCATGGGCAAGTGGGGTGCAGGCAGGACCATAGGGTGCCTGAGAGAGGGGCACAGTGCCCAAAAGCAGGAAGACTTGCATGTTGGCACAGTGTTGCCTTTGATGGAAGTGTCAGTGGGGTCGGGTACGCTCTCTGGGATGTGGAGCCATAGTGGGATGGGCAAAGTGCCTCCTTCAGATCCCCTTAGAGAACGTTGTCCTACAACTCTTAGAACTACCTGTAGAGCATCAATCTAGAAAATCTCTCAGAGCATCCTAGAAAGACTCACTCTGTAATGCCCTTTCAGAGCCCCATAAAGAGAGACTCCATCTAAACTTTAAAAAGGGACCCACCCTATAACCTTTCTGAAGAGGGATGACCCACACAACCCTTCTGGAAGGACTCACCCTACGATCTCTCTATGGAGAGGCTTTTCCTTCCAGTTCAACACAGAGACTCTCCCAAGAGCTCCAGAAAAACCTTTTAAGCCCAGAGATGCCCCCAGCAGCCCCCACTTCTTAAAGGCTTTTGGTGCCCTGCCTCAAGAGACCTCATCCCAAATCCTCTTTGTATGTGCTGAAAAGATATACGCAGGTGAAATCAGGGATCAGAGCTGCAGTTTGGTGTTACAGGTTTATTCAGGCTGCATCTCCAGTCTCTGCCATCCTCCCACACGGTGCCCCGGAGAGAACTCAACCCCTCCAGCCTCGCTGCCCGCATATCAAAGGGTCAGCACAGCCACAGTACTCTCATCTCCTAATGGTAAAGGAATGCACTTCAAAAACAACCCCCAGTGAGAAAGAACAAAGGTGTCTGTTCCCACAGTATCCTCTGCGATCTATTCTAATACATAGATGGGCCTTGAACCACCTAGCAAGCCTGTTCTACTCCTCCTCGGCTAGCTTCTTCTGCAGGGCTTCTACTCCCTACNCTCCCTACATTCTTCAACTGTCCTCAGTAAAGACCCTGACCCTGGTCCCCCAGCAATGCCCCGCTGAGGCCATGGGGCACCCCCAAAGCCATGGGGCAAGGCAGCATGGGTTCACAAGGGCTCTGTGAGCCCAATAGAGACCAGCATGGTCTCCAAAGCCACCAGGTCAGGCTACAAACCTCTCCCCACTTTCTCAGCACCCTCAAATAGCCCCACAGCCTTGCTCTGCTCCTTGGGGCGATGGTCTGGGCATTGGCTGCAAGATGGGCAGAGGAGGGACAAGCATCACATCCCATCCCACCCTGGACCATTCCACCCCATATTTATTCCTCCTGTGAGGTGGCGGGGCACAGGCAGTATTGGAAAGCCATCCATTTGGCCAAGGGAGGCTGTCACGACGGCGCTTTGCCCCTCAAACGAAGCCGTCATTCACCGCCATCCTCTAGCATCCCTAATTTATGGCCCTGATATTGGCTTGGCTTCTTCACATAAGCCTGAAAAATGAGCTCTTTTTATTCTTTTACTGAGTTCATTTAACCTTTTTTCTTGTGTGTGTCTGTGTTGTTCACCTGGTCGGGAAGGGGGAGAGGAGTTTATCCTCCTGGGAAAAAGGCTGAGATATTGACTTGATATCTGCAGTCGGTACCTCACCAGCCCTGCTCGGGGCTACTGGCACAAGACCCACCACCTCGGGTGGGCCCAGTTTGAGGGCCCTCCCTGACACCCAGTGCCAACGAGTTTGCAGAGTCTCAGCCCCCAGTCAAAGGCCCACGGATCTTTTTTCTCTTCTCCCCTCTCCAGCCGTGGTGGCTAACGAAAGTGTCTCGCCATTAATCTCAGGGCTGTGCAGGGCGGGCAGCCAATGCCTGTCCCACTGACAAAGGCACCTGTCTGCATCCCTGCAGAGTGATGGCCCCAGCCTCAGCCAGGGCGAGGGGCACAAAATCCCAGGGAGGTGGTGCAACCATTGTGGTGCAACCATTGTGGTGCAGCAATTAATGCCTTGATTGATTAATGGCACCCTGTTATCAGCAGGGCCCTTGGCTTGGCAGGGAAATGGGGAGGGGGGCCCTGCAGACCCCTGGTAAGCAAATGTGGAGAGAGTCCCCCCTCTATGTCCCAGCTCGCTACCTTTGGGGTGCCGCAGAAGTTAGGGTGTGGCCATGAGGCGCCTCACTGCCTGTACTCTGTATTTGATGGGGGTAGTGGTATCACCTCCATGAGCCACCGGGGCCAGCTGTGCCCTTGTGCCATGGGGTGCCCTCAGAGGTTCTGCCCTCAACCCATTTTTCAGCCCTGCTAATTTTCCACTCTGATGAAAAACACCAGTTGAAACTGTCCTGACAGACAGTAGGGGGGATGCAGTCCCTTTCATTAGGGCTCACCCTGTGGGCATAAATTCCTCCTGGCCACCTTGGGGACACAGCCTGGCTGTCACAGCCCCCTGCCCATGCACCTCTGGATGCCCCAGCAGCACCTGCAGTGGTTCTCAGATGCTGCTTCTTATCCAGCTCCCAATTACCCCTGGGGTCCTTCCTTGCCCCACAGCCCTTCTGTCCCCTTTCCCTTCACCACCCGACTCCAAAATCCCCATCTCCTTCAACAGGTTCATGCACACCCATTCCTGCACACCTGCACCTGTACATCTACACCCTGCCTGCCCTCCCCAGGGGAATGGCAGCCACTCAGACGAGATGCAGGATGGAAGGGAAGGAAGGGCACAGGAGTGGGACATACAGACAAGGAGGGATGTGGAGCAGCACTGCCAGGGAAGCATCAGACCCCCTCCCTCCTCCCCACACCAGCAGGCACTTACTTAATTAGCCCCGGCCCCAATAGCGAGGGAGTTAATTAGCTCTGGAGAGAGAGATAATGAAGCTGCAGAACAGCCCATGAATCTTGCAGCTGATGGATGCTGTGGGGCCGTGGGGCCGAGGCAGCACTGATGCTCCCACTTGCTCCCAAGAGCCCTACAGCAGGGCCGGGGGGACCAGGGGACACCCATGGGGCAGCACCCAGCCTGTCCACTGCCTCCAGCCAGGCCCCAGTGCGAGCCCCATGGCTGTGCCAACCACCCACAGCACACTCGTGGGTGAAACAAATTTGTGGTGTCCCTGCCCGACCCAACAGTCAATCCCTGCAGCCCCACAGACAGGTGGGGACCCTCACCATCCTTCCCACGGGCAGGGCACGTGAGCAACTACCCCTCGCCGCCCTCCCTCATCCCACACACAGCCAGCTCCGCTGCTCCTGCACCCCCCTCAGCCTTTCCCCGTTAATTAGCTCGGCATTAACCTCTGCCTGGGGTTTACTGGTTATCGAGCGGCTTGTTCATTAATCCACACACCAGCAAAAGGCTCTAATTAATACAGCCGGCCACACGCTCGCGCTCGGCAACTTTTAATTGTCGCAGGCCCGGCCGGGGAGGGCGAAGGTTAAAGCATTTATCGAGTCCCCGGGAGCCGGCTCGGCCCCCCATGCCGATAGCAAAGATTTCCGATGAGGATGGGTTGGCTAGTGAGTCTTTAACCCCTGGGTGCCCGGCACTGCCCGGACTGCTGGCCCCACTTCCGCACGAGGTAGCCACCGCTGAGAAGTGCTGATGGTGGGCATCCTCACCAGGTGCTGCTAATGGGGAGCCCTAATGGGCGCTGCCAAGGGCATTCCCACTAGGCATCACTAAAACTCCTGAAAACTGCTAATGGGCGTCATTAACGGGTGTTGCTAACTCTTGTCACTAAGGGGTATGTTAATGGGCATTCCTGCTGGGCATCACTAAGGGCATGGGCAATCGACATCGACAGCTGCCCAGCCTGGCGCCTGGGGCAGGGGGTCCACGGGAAGCACCGCAGGACCTGCCAGGGGGACTCACAGAGACCTCGAGCAGCTCCGAGTCTGGGAACACCACATTGTGAGCCCCTCACCAGCAGCTGAGGCAGGGGTGGCAAGGGCACCCACCCCAGCCACCCACCTTTACCTCTCTTCTGCATGAAGCCGAAGAGGTCATCCAGGAACTCCTTGCGTTTAGGGTCCTCATCCAATTCGTAGAGCTGGAGGCAGGAGAGAGAGAAGAGTCAGTGCTTCTGGCACATGTGAGTGAGAATGGCAGAGGGAGCAGTGCCTGGGGGTGGGCACTGCCTTTGCCAGGACCTGGCATCACCCCTGGCCCCACCTGCCTGCTCTGCCAGCAACAAGAGACTCTCTGTCCTCCACTGACAGAATCCCCTGACACATCCTCTGTGCTGGCAGACCTGGGCTCTCCCCGTGTCTGGGGTCTGATTGGACTCCACACAAACCACTGACTATTCTGCAGAGATGCTGCGACTGTGCCTCAGTTTGCCCTGTCCCTCACCTGCTTATGTGAAAGACTCACAGCCCGGGGACATCAGCAAACCCCAGACCTCCAGGCAGGACCCTGGGATCAGGATGCTTAGCTCTGCTGTAGCTCAGCAGCCTCCCAGCACTGCCGAGTGCTGGTGTTCACCATGTCCCAGCACGGGATCAGCATCCTCATCAGCCTTCATCCCTCACAGGGACACATTTCCACCCAAACAGCAGATGCTGGTCATATCCTGAGGCAGGGAAAGTTGGCCCAGGCATGGTACTGGGTACCAGTGAGGGAGCTGCAAGCTCCGAGCCTGTCCCACTCGACTGGGGTGAGAGGGCTGTCGACCCCCTGGTAAACACAGCCCAAGTTTGTAGGTGCACTGATGCATGTGCAAGCTGATTGCACAGACATACACATACGGCTGTCAGGATACTTATATGTGCCGGATGGACACACGTCTGGACGCGTGGACACAATCCACAGGCTGAGCTGGGGGGCAGCACTGTGGAGGTGAGTGCAGCCCCTACACCAGGGACGTGAAGTGTGGACTCCGTGCGAAAGTCCGGGCTCGCCTGATTCCAGCACAGTGCCTGAGTGACCATGACAAATTGGAGCCTGCCAGATCGATGGCCCAGCAGTAAAAGTCAGAGCACATGAAGGAAAAATTAGCACCAATCGAAGACGCTATAGACACCAATTCCTCCCAGCAAGCCCGGCAAGAATTTAAAGCCATTGAAAAGAAACAAAACTCAGCAGTCCAGAATGGATTTCCAAAACATATACAAAGAAATGTAAGCTGGAAAACAAAGTCAGGCACAAAATAGAGTCGTTTAAAAAACAATTGTGCTGGGAAAGGCCGTTAAAAACCCCCACTCCACATAGCACATCATTCACCAGACAGATAAAGAGAGCTGTGCTTAAGGGTCGTCAGGCTGCAGGGACACGGGGGTGTGGGGATGGGGGGGGGATGCAGGGATGCCATGGGGATACATGAATGCAGGGATGTGGGAATGTAGGCATGTGGGGATGCAGGGACTTGGGAGGCATGGGGATGGCACGATGCACAGATGCAATGGGAACATAGGAATGTAGGGATGTGGGGATGAAGGGACTTCGGGGACATGGAGATGTGGGGATGCAGGGACAGGAGAATGTGGGGTCACACAGTGATGTGAGGATGCAGGGATGCTTCTGCACATACTATGGTTCCCATCACCGAACAGACACACCTAACACAGTCCTTCATCCTACTCACGGTGCCAGCTGCCTGTCCCTTGCCAGGGACAGGTGTGTGCTAACTGCCTGTCCCTTACCTCGTCTATGGGTGCAACTGCCAGACTCACACCACACCCACAGGTTCTGACTGCCCAGCTCCATGGAGCTCCATCTGTGCTGCTTCCTTGCTCCCTGGATCCTACTTACTCATTCCCTCCTTGCTGCAGAGTGCTCTTGGAGTGCCCCGACCCTTCGGTGCCAGCACCGTGTCCCTCTCCTCCATGGTGGTCCCTGCCTCGCTCTGTGCCCCCTCCCTATTGCCTGCTCTTTTCCAGGAGCTCCTTGAGCCATTGATTACGGTAACTAGGTCAGGCTCCGAGCAGAGCTCCAGGAGGCTGCTTTGATTTCTGCCCCAGGAAGACTGTGTCAGTCAGGCTTTGCTTGCATTTCTCTGCCTGTCCTTGCCTGGGCAAGGGTTCCACTACAAGCCCTTTTGCATCCCTGACATCTGCCTCGTCAAGGCAGGAGCAAACCCTAAAAGTGGCACCACTTCACCCCACAGCAAGGTGAAGCCTTGCCCTTCCTGAGGGTCACCCAGTCGGTGGGCTTCAGCACCCACACCTCTGCCCTGGGTGCCACTCACGTTTCTTCTCCCACCAAAGCAGGCAGGATCCCACCAGGCGCAGGCTGCTACTGACTCCAGCCCCCAAAACAGGTGGGACCTCCAAGGGCCGGGTTCTATTTTTCTACTGTTTATTGACCTCTAACCTTTTATCTGTGGGGCACTGAGATGCAAAAACACATTACATCAAACGAGGAGCAAAGGTCAGCTTTTAAGTGGAGACAAGAGCCGAGGTGAGTAACATGGGACCAGCCAGCAGGGCCCTTGGATACACTTGGGATGCACTGGATTTCCCAAGAGATTTAGGAATGCTCAGGCTGGAGAGGACATCTCCCAAGTCACATACAATCACTGTGCAGGGACACATGCCCCACCTGGGTGTGCCTAACCCCACATGGGCTGACATAACCTCACATGGGTGTTTACAAGCCCATGTGAGCATACACAACCCTACACACGTGTGCACAACCACGTTTGGGCTTGCACAACCCCATAAGTGTGCAGAGCCCTGTGTGGGCCCACTCAACCCCACACGAGTGTGCACAACCCCTCGTGGGCATTGCACAACTCCACACAAGCATATGAACAACCCTGTATGTGGACACAGGAACACCCTAGCGCCACACACAGGGTTGAAGGGACACATATAACCCTGCACAACCATGCACAACCTTGCAGCAGTGTGCACAGCCCCACAGGGGCACACAAAACATCACAGGAGTGTGCACAAGCCTGCCCGTGCACACACAACCCACATGGGCACAAATCCCTACACAAGCACGTACACAACCATGTCTGGATGTGCACAGTCTCCCACGGGAATGTACAGCCCCAGGTGGGCAGGTGTGACTCCGGGTGGGCAGGCACAGACTTCCATGCACACTACTCCTAGAAGCAACCACAACCCCGTAAGTACATGCATGGACACACAACCCATATGTACAACCCCAAACAGGCCCAGAGGGGCACACACAGCCCCACACAGGCATGTACAACCCCTGACACGTGTACACAACTCTAGACAGCATGAGGAACCCCAGAGGCGCACATGAAGCCCCGAACAGGCATCCACAGCCCCAAAAGTGCATGCAAAAGCTCAGACGGAACATGTACATTGCTGTATGTGCACACAGAGCCCAAGACTGGAACACCCAACCCCAGACAGGCATTCACAACCCCGTATATGCAAGCACAATTCTAGACAGGCACACACAACCCTGGACGGGCATGTACAGCCCCAGAACAAACACACAACTCTAGACAGGCATGCACAACCCCAGACAGGCACACACAAGCCCCAGCTGGGCACTCACAGCCCCAAACAGGCACACACAGCCCCATATGCGCATGCACAACCCCAGACAGACACGCACCACCCCATACATGCATACACAACCCTGTATGTCCATCCGCAACCCCAGATGGGCACAAAGAGCCCCAGACAACTCCAGAAGGGGATGTACAACCCCACCCATGCATGCACAACCCCAGACAGGCACTCTACTTGGATGAACACCCCTGACCCCGCAGGGCACGCCGTGCCCCAGAGCATCCCCCCACCGTGCGCCTCGGAGCAGTGGTGTGAGCCTTGCCCGGGGGCCATTGTGCAACACAAGCAGCGGCTCCTGCTTGCGGTGACCTATGAGCAAGGACCCTTTTAATCGTGTTTGTATTGATATAATTAGTAACTCATTTAACGCCATCGATGTAACTATATTCCTCTATAAACAGAAGTATTAAACTGTCAAGCCCCGGGATCGATATCCTGCCATTGTGCAGTGCAGCTCTGCTCTGCCAACCTCGGGGACCCTGTCCATGGTTCTTGGCCACCCCACTGGCCATGGAACCCCAGCACCACCCCATTTCCACCTGGCACCACTGCCTACGTGCTGGTGGAGGACTAGAGCAGCGTGTCCTCATCCCCCACCCCACCCCACCCTGGGTGTGGCTCTGGGATCTGCTCCCTCCTGTCATCCCATTGCCATGGCGATATCTATATTCCTTAAGGGATGGGGATAACGGGGCTCGTCAGGCAGGTTAAAGGTCAGCGGGTCGAACACAGTTTATTAAAGGGACTTGAATAGACCTTGTGCTTCCTCCTCTTCCTCCTCCCCACAATTAAAAAACATTGTTAGCACCACTCATTTACCCAGGAGATGCCTCTCCTGGAACCGGGAGGGCTTGTAGGGATGGAGCTGGGGTCCCTGAGATCCCTTAGCTTAGCTGATCCCCTGGACAAAGGAAGGATGTGGTGAGCAGCTAAGTCATCCCCCAGGCACTTCCAGGTTGCCCTGCCCTGGTGAGTCCCCACACACTTGCCCCCGAGGGCCCTGCTGGCAAGGGAAGCAATCTCAGCAGGACCCTCTGAGCCCCTGCTCAGCTGCCACCTCCTGCTGGCAGCGAGGGCTCAGACCAGCAACCAGAATTTAATCCACTTAATATGAGCTGTATCGATCCCGGACCCTGCTCAGCTCCCCCCCACCTTGCAAACCCCCAAGCCCTGAGCCACTTAATATGCACCACATTGATTAGCCACACTGCTAATTTTTCCATCTGGCCACTGTTCACGCAGGGCGCCCAGGTAATGCTCATCTCCTTGCACCCCCCAGCCTACTGGGGTGCAGCCGCACGTCACGGGTGGCTGACCGCTGATGCACTGTTTTGGAGGCATTGCACCTCTCTGGAGCACCACTGTCGCCTCTGAGATCCTTCCCCAGGGAGATGGTGCACAACCAAGCACCAAGGCACTGGCGTGTCCTCCCCTGTGCCCTGCTGGCATAGAGGGGAAAGGAAAGTGGTGCCTCAGTTTACCCTGCAGGTAACCACAGGATCTGACTATTCCCAGTTGAGGCACAACCCTGTGCACCCTGGGGTGCAGGGATCCCAACAGTCCACAGTCATCACCTCCCCTGCCACTGGACACACACAAGAAACTAAGGGCTTGTGGGTCCCTCCTCCCCATCCCCACTGCCAGAGCTGGGGGGCAGTTCACTCCCCGCCAGGCACAAACCACCCCCTGACCTTGCAAGCCACCACTCGCCTCCACCACCACTTGTTAATAAGTTAATGGTTACGGGACGGCTTTGCCGGGACGGCCGGCTGCATTTGAAGGCACTTCTGGCTCTTGGGGGGACGCTGCTCTCCTGACCCCACAGCACCGATGGGTGCCAGGGTGCTCACTCACCCCAACACCACCAACCTCAGCAGTCACCCCACTAGTGAGGCCGGACACCTCTGTTCAGGGAGCTCTCCCAGTGCTGTGGTTCCCCCTCAACGCCTTTCGTCATGCTTAATATTTAACGGCGCTTTATAGAGCAGCAGGTTTAATCAGCGCTGATAATGCCGCAGATCCGGCAGGTCATTAAAACCCCCCTCCCCGCCGCAGCCAGCGCTGCCGCTCCCGGGAGAGCTGCCTGCTGCAAACATTAACCCGGCTCCGCGCAAGGTTTGCTGGCAGCACCGGCCTTGGGACGGCAGCCCCCTGCCCACAGCCTAGTCGCGGGGTGAAGTGGGGGGCTCGCAGGGTCCCCAGCCTTTTGCTTAAGACATTTAGCAGCAGGGGAATCTCAGGCATGGGTGCTAGCACGGCTGCCCCAGGGACTGGAGCCAGAGGAAATGTGGTGCCCATGGCTGTGCAGTGCTGCCATGGGCACCATCCATGGCCCCGTCCCGCTGTGTGCCCCGTCTGTCTGGGGTCTGTGGCACAGGTGAGGTGGTCCTGGCTTCTGGCGAACGCACGTCCCCCACGATCAGCCCCTTGTTACTTGTTCATGGCTGAGCAGGCAGGGAGTCAATGAACGGATTTGTTCGAGTTAACCTCCCTGACCCACCGGCGCTTGCTACACCGCTGCCCTCCCCCTCCATCCTTGCCTTCCTCTCCTTCTCTGCCTCCCCCTCCATCCTTTCCCCACTCTGCCCTCCCTCGATCCCTCCATGAGTGACGGAAGTCGCGGGACACCCTTCCCCTTCAATCCCTCACTGGTGACCAGAACCAGAACCTGCTCCACCACCAGCACCACCCCAGGTGGTAAAGCGGACTCTTGTCACCCTCGATGCCTTCTGGGGTGATCAGAGCCATGGGGCCCTGTTCGTGACCAGCACCACCTCAGGTGTCCCCGAGGGACAGCACACGCACCCCCACCGTCTGTGCAGGGGTGTGCACACAGGGCATGTGCTGGCACACGCTGGGGTCTGTGCATGCACACGCCTGCTGTGGGGCTGTGTGAGTATGGGGGCGCACGCCCGGGGGGCTGTGTGCATGCCTGGGATATGCACTGGCTGCCCAATGCCCCCTCCCCACCAGGCACCTCTGGCCCCATCCCCTTCCTCTCACTTCTTCGAAGGGATAGTATGGAGGAAGGGTTGGTGCCCCCCCCACCCCGTGTAGGCAACCCCAGCCCCAGGCTCTGGAAGAGCTGTGTGCCTGAGCAGAAAGAGCATCTGGGGCTGGTGCTCGCTCGTGCTCTGCCACAGACATGGGATGTGAGCTCTGGATCCACGACGGAGCAGCCCAAGCTGCAGCCTACAGGGGAGAAAACAGTCCCACCAACACAGGCATCTCTGGTGGGTGCCCTGTGCCCCAGGGGACAGGTTTTCACGGCCCTCATGTAGAGATTGCAGTCTGCTCACCCTCTGCACACTCGTGCACACTGCAGCCTGCTCTGTGTATGCACACACCTTGTGCATGCTCTCTTGTGCACACTCACTCCAGACGCACTCTCCCAACAAACAGCCCCTCCAAGCACACTCGCAGCCCCTGAGTGCTCCCCCTCTGCACAGACCCCGTGCACACTCATGCACCCCTACACACTCTCCATGTGCACACACAATCCTTGTGCACATCCATCCATCCCCTTTACACACTCTCCCTACACACAGCCACAAATCATGTGCACACACACACACACCCCCCTCCCGTGCATGCTCATACATCCCCTGCACGATCCCCCTGTGTACACTCAACCCTATACACACTGTCCTCTGTGCACACTCACCCCCGCGCACACCTGAGCTCGCTCCCACACCCCCACACAGCTGCAAGATGCCCTTGGGACCAGAGTCCACTACCCCACACCCGACCTCCCTGCTGCAGCCCTGCCCAGCTGGCTGGCAGTACAGGGGACTTGCTTCCATTATTAGCCCAATTAGTGGATTATCAGAGGCCCAAGTTGGTGAGGGGGTGCATGCTCCCCAAAGAGTCAACTGGCATCCCATTTCAGGGAGGTAACTGAGGAGGGAGCCAGGGGCAGCCACAGTACGAGCTCCTGACTGTGCTCCTCTCCCCTCCACAGTGCCTTTATTCTCACACCTTCCTCGTTTTTACACCTACTCTTTGAAGCCCCCAGTCCCAAGCCCTCAGGACTCCTGTTTGGAAAACAGTGTCATGGCAGCTCTCAAGGCTCTCAGCATCAGGCTCCAGAGGGGCTGGGAAGTGCCCTGGGGGCAGTCCTGGGAGCAGGGGACTGTTATCCATTGGGATTGCTCATCACTGTGGTCTGGGCAACAGGCACAGGGTTGGCCTTGGAGGAGGCTTAGCCCTCAGAAGTCCACGGGTCCATGCAATTCCGTACCTGGAGACACTGGTACGTGCATGCCCGTGCCCCTACACACTGGGACACCACATGTGTCCCTGTGCATACACACGGGTGTGTGCACACATGCATGCAGTGCCATACACACCTGTGCACTCACACAGATCCTTAAACACATTCCAGCACTTACATGGGTTCATACACACTTTACACACTCCTACGGATCCATACAGACACACGGGGTGTCCCAAGGATCCCAACACACAGGGGCACACACATGCACATACCCCTACACTTACATTTATACAGACCTGCACACTCTGCATGCATACACCCCTCCACATCACCTCTGTGTGCACTCCCAGCCATACCCCAGCAGCCCCCTGATCCTACCCTGTGCCCTCCACACCTGCTGGGCTGCCAGAGCTGCTGGAGCTCCAGGGATTAGCACACCAATCCTAGCAGCTGATGACACCTCCCCGCTGCAGGTGATCCCAGATTAGGGGCAGAGCTCTGCTTGTAGGTTTGCTGGAGAAAAGCCTCCAGGCAGACATGCATAGGAGCAAACAGACTGTGTCCATCCCCCTTCCCCGACTCTGCAGTGTAACCAGAGATCCTCTAATTTAGCCACGGGAGCCCTTCAGCTGTTGCACCTGAACCTAGGTTGAAGATGCACTGGAGGTGAGGAGGGGGCTATGTCAAGGAGACCACTACCCCTCTCCCTGGGGTCCTGCTTCTCAGCCACCTCAATTTCCTGGACATTCCTGCCTCTATTCTCTCCATCCCCAAGGACAACCACACAGAAGAAAGTAACAGGGATAGAGGCAGGAGGATGCGCACCACAGACCTTGCCACCCCATTCTGGGATGACAACAAGGCATGGGGTGGAGGTCTGTGGCACAAGGAAGTCCATGGCTACAGCCAACTCAGGGCACACACCTCCAGGTTTTGAGATGCGAGTGCACCCATTCATAGCTGGCAAAACCTCCCTAAATGCATGTAAAGCACAGGTGGGTGGGTCCAAGAGGCAACTGCAGCATCAAGGACAGGCAGGGCAGCAGGAACAGCCACACCAGGGTTAGGCTGAAGATAATGGCAAACAGCTGCTAGCAAAATCAGCCACCCTCAAATTAAATCCTGTGGCTACCAAACCCACAAGAGTTCCTAAAGGGCTGTCTGGGGCTAGCCCCCTGCAGCTGCTCCTGGGCAGGGAGGAAGGAGCTTCAGAGCATCCTGATCCCCTCAAACACAGATGGGTGTGAACACGGTGGCGATGTCCTGGCAGAGATGGCACCCTCCTGCCAGCAAACACTCCTCTGACCGAGAGCTGGACACAAAGCCCAGGTGTTTGAGTTTCTCCCACCCTGGGGGATGGAGAAAAAAGCCCTGGGTTCTGGTGCTGTTCTTCTATCACTTGGAGGAAACCAGGGCACCCGTCCCTGCGTATATGTATGTCTCCCCTAGGGGGAAAGCTGAATTCATGGAGCTGAGCTGGCATCAGCAATACCAGTGCCCTCCAAGTCAAATGTAATTCAGCACCACAGAACTAAAACTTGGAGGCATCCCCGTCCTCAGGGAAGCTGGGGTTCATGGATAGTGCACAGTCAGACTCCACTTGGTGCCCCCCACCTCAGGGCTGGGGCTGCCTCACAGCCCTGGGTGTGGAGACCTCCCAGACCTTTGCCCAGGTCTCTACCCACGCGTCCTTATCAATGTACATAAACCAGCGCTGGGGGCTGATGCAAGAGGCAGGGGTGAGGGGGTCTCTCAACCTCGTAACATCACAGCGGCCCTCCCAGTCAGAGCAAAGGTCTCGCCGGTCCTCCCTCCCCAAACAGGCGTCTCAGGAAACATATAAAACCGGGGCATACACACGGGGTATTTCCCCAAAATGTTCCTCTAGGCAAAGCAGCCTATTAACCCTCACTGGGTTTCTCCACAACAACCTTGCCCTCTGCTCCCATTTTAGCACCACTACGTGGTGTGGAAACCCTTCCATGGCTGGTCCTACACCAACCTCTCACTCCATCCCCATCAAGGCATCCCCCTTGATGGGGAACTGACTCTCTGCCCACCTTCTGCAAAACAGCCTGGATTTGGTGGTCCCTGTTCACTCAGCTGTGCCTCCAGTCCAGGAGGATGACAGCAAGGACAAACCCTGAAACCCACCCCAAGTGAAGTTTCAAGCCCAGCTCCCAGTTTCAAGCAGTGAGACCTGGTGGGAAATACAGCCCTGGTTACTATAGGTCTCTTTCCAGCTTCAGGACCCCCATGCCCACACTGCCACTGCCCTGGCAGTTTTCCAGCAGGCACATGCTGTCCCCCCATCTCCCCCACAGCATCACAGCCCAGCCCCTGGGAAACCTCCAAACACTGAAGCATAGCCAACCTCTCCACTTAGTCCCTGCAGAGAGCGGAGAACCTGTTCCCCAGGCTAGGTGAGCCACAGCCCTGCAGCCTGGGGAGGGCCCAGAAGGGTATGTCCCTTCCTGCACAACCACAGGGGAGGGACAGGAGTGACAGCCACCCTGCAGACCCCAAAGCAAGCTGGCATCACAGCCTGCTACAAACAAAAGCAGAGGGACATCCCGTTGTTCCTTGGGCTGGCTGGGACACACCACTAGGTGGGACACCCACATGTGGGTCTCTGGATGAGGGGTCCATCACCTTTCCAATTAGGGTTGGGAAAAAAAAAACCAAAGAGAGCAGACAAGGAAGGAGCCAGCTCTCCCCCTGGGAAGCAGTGGCAGGATTTATCCTGCACGCCAACCTTTCCTGCCATCCATCTCCCAATATTCACAACATTCCTGCCCTGCAGAAGGAGCACGGGCAGCCCCAGACAGGGGCAGGGCGGGAGGCTGAAGGGCGAGAAATGCCGGGGATGCTTTCTCCAGCCTCCCCGGGAGGGAGGAGCCGCTTCCCACCTCCCGGCTGACCCCGGGAACCGGACAGTCAGCCTTTTTCTGTGCAGCGGGGTGTAATGTAACACTTCCCGGACGAGCTGTTTGGCCTGTGCAGCTCACCCACCTCGGCCCTCCCCGGGCTGCTTCACGGCAGTGTGAGGCGCAGGCAGCACCCCCGGGCGCAGCCGCGGGGCATGGACTGCCCGTGCCCTGTCTGCACCCGTACCTGCTGCCTTGCAGGCAGGGGTGAGCCCTGGCCCCTCCAAATAACAACGTGTTGAGCAATTTGAAACAGAAAAGACAGCACCACGGCCCCACAGCAATCACAAATTAGGTCCCTGGTGCTGTTCCCTTCCTCTACTGCCAGAACTGAATGAGACAGAAGTGCCCTCATCCTCCTGTCCCTGAGCAGTGCCACCCTACAAAGCCACAAAATAGCTGTAGGGGGACATCTCTGTCTGTTCTATTCCTGTGCCACATCTTCCCTGTCATCCACCGTGCCTCTCTCTCCCCGACAAGGAAGCTGAGTGTATGGGGAGCGCAAACCTGCCCTGGTGCTGCGCACTCCATGCCCACACCCTTGCACGGAGTGGCACCCACTGTGTGCAAACCAGTGCTTGCACAACACAGCTCAGATGGGATCCACACTCATTAAATATGGGGAGATCTTTCTTCCATGCTTCATGTGAGCCCCTGGAGCCCTGTCTCTGCACTAGATCTCAGCAGCACAAGAGTCTCTCCTGTGGCCACCAAGAGTAAGGCGACGGGGTGTATATGCTGCTCCCTTCAATGCGGGAAATCAGTGAGCGGCATTGGCCAGCCAAAATATGCTCTGGCCCTTGCAGAAACACAAGGGAACTCAGCTCCATGGCTCCCCAGCTCCTTGGAGTAACCACACACCAGAACCCTTGCCCTTTTTCAACTCTGCAAAAGGTCTGTGGACAGGGCTCAGCCTGTTTCACCCATTATGAAAAGCACCAGGGATG
Organism: Atrichornis clamosus; assembly: GCA_013400975.1. Taxonomy (NCBI): domain Eukaryota; kingdom Metazoa; phylum Chordata; class Aves; order Passeriformes; family Menuridae; genus Atrichornis; species Atrichornis clamosus. The sequence goes on from WBMZ01003712.1 coordinate 32,313, forward strand.
GAGCTGGCATAGAACTGGGTACAGGGAGATGCCTGGATACTGGGCAGCCTGTCATGGTGCACACATAGGGGACAGGCACAGGAGACACTGAGGAGGTGGGGTCACAAAGCATGGGTGAGATGGGGTTTGGTAGCGTGGAGATGGGGAGCACCACAAGGATGCCTACTGGGGTGGGACAGGGCTTAGAGACAGGGGCAGTGAGGAGCATTCTGGGGGTACCCACTTAGAGGAGAGTGAGGACCCAGGACCAGGATGCTGGGTTGCACTGACTGTACTTTCCTGGGATGAGATTTGGGGGCAGTGGATGGATACTGGACGGGTTCTCATTTAGGGTGGCACTGCAATAATGTGTGGGGTTAATGGAGGTGTGGGGGATGTCTGCTTGGGGTGGGACGGGGCTGGGGCGTGGTGTTGCCCATTTAGGATGGGACGCAGACAGAATTTGGGAGCAGCGGGGAGCATAAGAGGTGTGCATTCAGGGAAAGCTGAACCCGAGTTTGGGGGCCATGGGGGAATATGGGGAATGCCAGCCCAGAGTAGCCAGCGCCGAGGCAGCGATGCTTCCTTACCTGCTTGAACTGCTCCTCGTAGGTCCACTCATGGTGTGGGGGCGGCGGTGGATCGCGGGGCTCCCCTTCTTCCTCCTCCTCCTCTCCTTCCTCCTCCTCCTCCTCCTCTTCCTCCCCCCCCGCAGCGGCCGGCGGCGGGCGCGGGCCGGAGGCCGGGCGGCGGCGGGGAGCGGCG
>WBMZ01003767.1:0-29493 GCA_013400975.1 Atrichornis clamosus
GAAGGAAGGAAGGAAAAGAGGAAGACCTTTGAAAGTTTGAAGCTGTTATCTTCCCAGTTTTAGTAGAGTACCTGGCATCAAAGAAGACATTAATTTGATTCATGAAGTATTTAGGAAACTCAGTGAAAAAAGTCAAAAATTTTAACAAATTTTAAAACATTGGAGAACATTTATTGTCAAAGGAAAATTAAGAAACAAAGGCAAAAATATAGAAGGGAAGAAACATCCTTCAATATATGAACAGCAAAATGAAAGTCATTCCTTCATAAAACAATTCACCATTAAAAGCTCTGAGTTGTGTTGTGGAGAAAAAAAAGTATTCCTTTTATATAGATCAGTAGCAAAGAAAAACATAAGGAAGCAACTGCTTTTGGAAAAGAGGAAATTCCCCAAAAATAACAGTACTGCAATTTGAGAAATCTGAATGTCGTTTACAGCACTGTAGCTGAGGTCTTGGAGCAGCTCTCACATGCTTAGCATCTGACCAGACTGTAGGGATTGGTAGGCAGCAGAGGGAAACCATTTCTGATGGGCAGTGAGACCCAAGTTTGCCCCTACTGCAAGTCAGAGGCTACAAAAATACTATGGACAGCTAAGAATCAAACCCACGTCACCTCAGCTCAAGTGTCATTAGGTCAACTAAATTAAATTTAAAAGGTCAATATAAAGGAGTAAATTGAAGTATCAAAACACCAAAGTTCTAAAGGCCAAAACCTCAAAAACATTTTGCAAAAGCTAGAGAAATTTGTCAATATGTATTGTTACCACCACACAACTCACTGCAAAGCTACAACAAATCAACTTTTATGGTCATTTTTTTCAGTCTATTACCCCTTCCTTACCCCAAAGTCCCAGAACCCTTCTCACTTACATTATTTTAAATACAGTAGAGTATGGTGGTGGGGAAACATTTTCGGCAGCTCTTCTTATATTCAATAAAATTTGAAAACTGACTTATTCACCACTCCAGTCAAGCAGTCTCTAATAAAGGAAAAAATCTGTTTCTAGCCTGAGATGACATTTGGCAGATTTCAGAGCACATATTCATGACAAAGTCACAAGCCTTTGTAAATAGAGTTTTCCACTGGAAATGCTGACAGGTCCTTAAGCACAGTGGTGTGAACAGCACCTCTGTAATAAGCAGTAATTTAAAGGCTGTGCACTAGTTAACTATTAGTGCTAGTAAACAAGTGACCCTGATGGGATTTCAAATTAGAGCTTCAAGCAACTCATTTGATATTTAACAGTCTTGCTTTCCCACCTTGTGGCAATGGAAACATTATATATCATAACAATATTATTTAGCTTGCTCAGTCCCTCAACAGAAATAAAATTCTGATAAAAGCAGATAAGGTATTTGTGACAATAAGAAACACCATATTTCAACAAATGCAACCATTTAACATTTTTCTAGTGGTAATTACATCTACAGCTTTGCACTGGCCTGTGTTGGCTGTGACACCTGGAAGTGAGAAGATAGTGTGCTATTCTATTCTGCCAAGCAGCAATAATGCATCGAGACCATTTTAAAATAATCATCTCTCCTTTTGAATATGGACCTGTGTCACAAAATACACCAGAGCCTTGCCACCTCCCTGCTCTGTGCCCTTTGGACAGACCAGAAGTAGTCACACTGCCCCCCCACCAGAATTGCTGCTCCTTCCTAACCTGAAACTGAGAAGCCCCGACTGACTTCTCCAGGGAATGCCAGTGACATGCTTAGAGTATGGAAGAACATTTGATTTATAGTCTTTAAATCAAGAACTCTTCTAGTGCCTAAGCAAAATAAAACATTTGAACATGCATTTATACCACCCCAAAACATCAGAGGGGTCTTGTGTCATACCCTTATTCACATATGCTCTGGCATTGTAACCCATGAGCTGTAAACAGCCCTGAAAATTCAAGGAGAGAATTTCATCACTGTCACTTACATTGACCTCCTGCAGGTATGAAAAGAAACCACAGCCCCTCCTCCTTCTGTTTCCCATAGTCAAATGCAATAGCTTTTCACAGAGAGGTAACTCCTATTTGCTTTTGACTGAGAAGCCAGCAAGTGACAGGGTATTCATTTGATCATAGTCCTGTCCAGCTCTCTTAGGGCCTTCTTTAACCTCTGATAAATGGTAAGGCAGAAGGATTTTCACAGCCACTTTGTCTTTCTCCTTCTAGCTGCTCCTTCAGTATCATGTCCATCACTGTTGCCTTTGAATTCCAAGACTATACAGAAGTCTTTACTTTTCTTATATTTCAACACAATTTACATACAACAGTTTTTCTGCACAGGGTACAAATGCAGTTCAGATAGCTCTAAATATAAAAATGCATCAAAGAGAAAAATCAATGCCTGTAATATTTAGAACATAAAGTACACATGATTAGCTGAAAAACAACTACAAGAAAAAATAGTAAAGAGACAATGAAAGTCTTTAAAGCAAAATATATTTACTCCATGCTGCTAATATTAATCAGATGTTTAATTTCCATTAGTATTTTAAAGAAAATTTGACAATGTATTTGGTTTATAAGTAGCTTCACAACAGCATTAGTAAAAAAGTTGTTTATTCTTCCAGCAAGATACTATGAAAATATGCAAAGCTATCTGTTATGAGAGTCATTTTCAACTTATAAGCAGATTTATTATGACTACGGAAGGAAAAAGAAGCAGTAACCTTATCTTCTTCCCTCTAATCAAAAAAAAAAAAAAAAAAGAAAAGGGAAGAGGAAAGGAACGGAATTCCTTTGCCTGGTCAAACTGTGTTTGCATTTTCCAAGTAGACACTAATATGTCTTTATAGACAAAACCAAAAAAGTACTACTATGACTTTTCCACATTTCATATCACAGATATAACAAGCCTGTGACAGGTCCTTTAATTGTTAGCCAGCAGTAATTTGTACACTAGAATCTTGTCACAGTTTACAATATTTCGTTTTGTATTTTTTCTGACTTTACTATGCTATTGGTAGCCCTTTATTCTCTTTTTCATAGGTTTATTATTACAGAGAAGTAGTGATATCCAGATGTAAAGGGAATGCGCCCTTCTTCAAGGTGATATTCTTGCAAATGTTACCATAAATGTGGTATGTTCAATATACTTTATTTAACTCTCAGCAATTAAGCATGCATTAAGTATAATGCATGGTACATTTAAGTACTCCTGGGTCTGCATTATGTTCAATGTGGAAGAACTCACCCTCCTACATTTCTTTGCAACACCAATTACTTCTGCAAGAATATTAAAACACCTCCCCCAGTTCTTTCTCAACCTCCCTTTCAGTTAAAAAGAAAAGATTCAGAAAACTTCCTACCCTATCTGTTACCCTCAAAATCATTTTTCATGTTACCATGTAAAAATGAAATGACAGAAAAGTGCCGGCACATCAAACAAAAAATTAAACGTTTCCATGTCTGTTCACCAAAAGACAAAATAACATTTCTCAGAAGTTGACTGAGGCACTTTCTCATAAAGTCAGGTACATTTTTTTCTTTTTTCTTCCAGAGATTTACAGATTTCCCCATAACTTTATGAAGTGACAATCATTCTAAAACTGATATGTACTAGCTGAAATATCAAATCATTGCAGCACCAAGTCAGCATCATTGCAATTAGATACAATTCCACTGTTTTCATTCCTGTGGCACACGCAAGTCTGAATTTGTTCCATAAAGTTTAGGAATACACTTCTACGAACAAGTGAGATACGTTCTTTGTTTTTCACTGGACTGCTGAATTGGTCATAGACATACACAGCAAGAAGTCTCTACCTGTGTGCAGAAAAGCTACTTCCAGCACAAGCAAGCCAGACCAGCTGTACATTTATATTGGCATACAGGGCTTGATTTGAGCTAGGGACAACACAGTCCCATAAGCACCACAAAGAAGGTCTCTGATATGAGCTGTAGCATCACCCACTTGATGAGACACTGGGATCAGTCACCTGGGAGCTGTAGCTGTCCCACAGTAAGACACATATCTGTGCATACCCACCTCTGCAATGCGTTTTATCAGATACGGTGGAAGAACAACATATGTTCCAGTTCCTGTGATTTTAATCAGTATCCATGATTGCTTTCTTTAGCATGCATTTTAAATTCAAGGGTGCAGAGTGGTTTGCCTGTGTTTTGCCTTTTCCTGGTCCTGCAGACCTAGTTCTGTTCATCTTCCTGGTGGTTCCAGATATAGCTGCTGTGTGAACCTATGCGCTCTGTTCTGGCACGCCACTGCTGTCCCGTGTCTCCAGAAACTCCTAGTCTCATTACCAAATGAATACACTTAGCAAAATTAGTCATGTAGCCCAGCTAAACACTTTTTTATTTTTAAAGTGCATTTATTCAATTTACATTTGGAGTCAGGTGTATTAGATCAGGACACAGCAAAAGATTTGGCACTGTAGCATATTTCTTTTACTGAATTGTCTGACTAGCCTGAAAGTGAAGTATTTGCCACTTAAAATGTTTTTGACTAATAAACCAAAATGAACTTTCATAACCTATAAAAACTGCCTTTGCTTCTCATTCTTCAGTTACTTCAGTCTTTGTTTTGTTTTGAGGTTTTTTTGCATTAAGGTAAAGGTCTAATCCCATGAGGTGCTGAGCAGGCCTGAATGTCATTAGTACAAAAGTCATTACAAATATTCAGGCTCTCATTCTGTCATTGGATATGGTCTTTTTTGGGAAAAAAACCAGAAAAAACCCAAAAAAACCCCAAACACAAACCCTGAAAAAAAAAAAACCCAAACAGCATCAAACCATATCTGGTTATTTTACATCACTGTTGGACAAGTTTCATTCTTGTAGTAAAAATAAGACTTTTTTTTTTTGTCGTGCCTTGTTTATTTTCCAACCTCCATTTTCCCCTCTACATTTCCCTAAACTTTTCCCAGGTTTTCTCAGACGCTGTTGTAAAATGCAAGGGACTGTATTGTTCATCAAAGCACACCTTGCAGAATGAAATACTCATTTACAGGATAAAGCTAGTCACTAATCTGTTGTTTATAAAGCTAAAAAAATTAACATCTGCTCACTCAAAAGTATTGTAAAATACCTGAGCTATCACAACATGACACATGATGTTTCTAGCTTATTCTGTTTGTGGGCTATTTAGCCTTCTGTCAGACAAGTTTGTCTTCAACATGTGCTTTCTATACAACCTACTGGTGTAAAAAATAATTATAATGTTTATTAAATTAAAATAATGGGTTTATATGAACTTTCAATAATGCAGACAGGCAGACTATAACTGTAAACCACATGCTATATACTTTGGACTTTTACGGCTTTTAATTTATCAAAGGAAATAATTAGCACACTTTGTGGCAGCCAGTGATGGAATTTATTCATTTGGAAGCCATGGGTTTCCTGTCATTAAAACTACATCATGTCCTTCCTTTTCTATTAAACTTCAACTGAGGGCAGTAAGAAGTCACTAAAAGGAAATGAAGAGTTTTTTTGGCAACATTCACATGCAATGATTTAATACTGCAGAAAGATAGCAAGCCATAATCTATGCCAATAAGGGATAAGGGTTCCAATTACCACATTATTTCCTTTATTTGCTGCTTTGTTTGTGGCTCAATTAACTATGATTTGCAAACTCACTTCAATAAATTTATTTTCTCTACATTGGCTTACTGCATTTTTCATTCCTAATTGCAAGTGGTTTTTTGTGGCAAATAAAATGATTTAGATCTTTAAACAATACATGTAGATTTATATGTAATAGGATATTACTTTTTTCCTTTCATAGTGATCAATCACATCTCATTAATTAAAGATTCATTTTGCTAATATTAATGCTTTTATTTTTCTTGAACATTTTTTCAAGTGGCAAAATATCTGGGGTTTCTTCAAGTGAAAAAGAGACAAGTATCAATAAATGTTTCCCTCCTCCTTCTCACCTACACACACAAAACACCCTTTGCCTTATTCAGACAGCTATGAAAGGCTCCTGAAGACCTAAACTTACACCACAAAAGCAGCTCAGCCTAGAGTGAAGCTGACAGAAGGACACACGTACTTTTTCTTCAAAGGAGGTCTAAAATCAAATTAGCATAGGGACAGACTTACACTCTCTTTTACAGGACTGGGTGGTCCTTCCAGGTCATGACCAAGGTATACCAGCACCAACAGCATGCTGGAGCTACAGGAATTTTATTAAGTGATGCCCGGAAATGTTAATAGGTGATACACAGTACTGTAAGGTTGCTGGGTTTTAAAACATAAAGATATTAGTTTTAAATTATTCAAAATACATAACACAGTCAGAGCTAGTCCTCAACAAACTAGTATGAAAAAAGTCTTCAACTGCTTCACAGAATTATAATTTCTAGCATCTTATGTTTGCTGTGCTCCTTTCAGAAAAATTTCAGCACAACTTGTTTGAATCTTCCAGCTGCATATTTGATTTGTATATCTAGGATCTAACAGACATCTTAACTGAGACAGACATTAGATATCCAGAATATTTATTATCAGAACCTATAAAATTGGGGGAGAGGAAGTCTTTAAAGCAATGTGCAGACAATAGTAAAAAGGGCCTTTACTGCAGGTCAATGGGAAATTGTTTAAATTCAAAAATATTTCCTCATATCCCCTAAAGTTGGGCACTGATATTGCTGCTGAGTTTTCAAATTAAGATGTAAGATCAGAGCTAGCTAAGATTGTCATATTGTCTCCTCTAATTTGGAAAAGTAGAACTAGGCTAGAGAGAAACTCATAAAAAAGACTTTATGACTCTCTTCAAGGCTGACATGGAAGCCAGTGCTCCAATCCTTTCTCCCAGCCTCTTGCAATTACATTTCCGCAGGAAGAAAGAAAAGGAATTAGAAACAGGATAATGTAGCTTTAAATCATTTCTCTGTCTTTGCCTTCTAGTGAGCTTTTTTAACATGCTTCTTATATTGTTTAGTGTGACATAACAATAAGCACATCTTGCTTGACCCTTCGTCAATAAAAAATCATTTTGTTCTGACATCCTATAAAAATCTGTGCATGAGGCTACTAAGCTGCAGTGTCTCCTCTAACTGACGAGGAGCAAGCACTGTAAATATGTACAGTAAAGATGCCTTACAGACACATTTAAGGCAATTCTGACAAAAGAATACAGATCATTAATATGCCACGGTAACAGACAAGCCTATGCCACTGTGGAAAACAGTGATGTTTACAAAACTGAGAGTTATTTCATCAGCAGACTTTAAAGTTCCTGAGTCGCCAGGGGTATCTTGATTGGCATATGTTGCTTGTGTTTATGAGCAGGTATGACCTTGCCCAAAACTTCACAGGAACACACAATGTGATTGTCACTGCAATCCAAACCTGAGAGTGCATCAGCATTGGCAGATCAGTGTTCTAAGGAAGAGCAGTGTGTTAATATATCTGACCTGATAGCACTAAAAAATGCTGAAAAGTTTAGCTGATTCCTTATTCCTCCGCACCACTACCTTGGAAACAGTGAAATCCAGGTACAAACTTGCTAATGTCACACGAATTGTTAGCAAATATAGTAGCTTCATACATGTGAAGAACAATTGTATTTTAGCACAAGAAGCATGCAGAAAACTTTGTTTATGCTTACTAAAAAGGCATCTCCTGAATAAAGATGCTGTATAACATTTTCAGCAGTAGTGCTTGTATTCTGTTTGTGATGCTTTTACTGCAGCATTACAAAATCCTAGTATCTGTAGTATGTAACCAAAATTTTCCTAAATTGAATACCTACATAAGTTCCAACCAAAATCCTCTTTAATTACAGAATTATAGTTTTCCAGCAATCTTATTTGAACACATTTCTACTTTTACAACAGTTTTTCAAATAATTTTTACTCCAGTACCACATGCTTTAACCTTAATTTTGCAAGTCTTCCTCATGGTGGTGTTCTATTATTATTTCTATTGTTAAGACCAGTAAGATGGCAAAACTAAAAAAAAAACCTTAATTAATTTTGGTTGCCCAGTGTGAGATATCTAGGTCCATTTTCAGACTGCACAGCATTAAAGCTATTTAGGGAAATTAAACAGTGGAAAATTTGAACTTCAAAAGTAAACAAAATCTGAAATATTTTGGCTCACAATTAAAATACTTCAGTAATGAAATACTACCATAATACCTCAGGCAGCTGTAGTCCATAATCTCACTATTCCCATCTTCCTCTGCAGCACAGGATTTCTGAGCAAAACAACAGCAGTAAGAAGAGGTTGCTTTATTATACAGTCCCTGATTGCAGTGTTGAAGAACACATAGCCTTGTTGGAGACTTCACCACATGAAAGTGGGAAGGAAAGGGGGAAAAAATTCAGAGACAAGGAGGGGAATATTGAAAAATAATGAAAAGTTCCTTGAAGATATTGTGAACAGCTACCTAAACTGAAATATTTTGGTTCTCAGGTATTTGTTTTTAGGATATAGACAGCTGCTACACATAAGGCCAGCCTAGTTGGTGTTTTCCTCTTTTCTTAAAGTAGGAAAAGTAACATTCTCTGGAGCTTGTACCTTCAAAGACAAACTCCAATCAGCTTCAGAAACGTGTGGGTACTCCCCACTTCAGCAAAGATGACCTCAGAGACTCAATTCAGGTGTCTTGAAAACAAGAGCATAAGGTGAAAGCTGGAATCAGGCAGAGTAAGGAGCCACTTTCTCACCAAGTTGAACAGCCCTTCAGAGCTTTCTTCAGTGACTGCACTACTTCCCATACCGCCTGTCTTCAATTAACACCTCCATCCCCAAACTTATGTCTCCTAAGGACCGCAAGGAGCAGTCTGCTCCCGTTTTGACCTGAGGTTCGTGAGAAATTTCAGCCTGCTTAACACACAGATGAATGAGAGGACACAGGAATGGGGTACTCTCTTCAGTTGAAGTACTGTTGATGTTTCAATCTTTTTTTTTTCTTGCAATGAAGATAGAGGCTTTGAATACAGCACAAGCCATTATAGTGGATGAAGGGAAGTGTCTATTCTTCCTCAAAGGAGAGGTTCCCAACTCTTCCAGGACTCTCCTCACTTCCTAGGTTAGACCAAGTCTGACGTAAACTTGCACCAGCAGTGTATGTGTTAAATACCCCAATCCTCAGCTCTATTCTTGTTTGATCCTACTACTTGCTAACATGAACTTAGCCTGAGAGGAACAAGCACCTCCACAAAAGTTGACAGAGAAGTGACTGTGCCTTGAATAATTTCTAAGAGATGAGTGAATTGAGAAAAACCACCAGTTTGACAAAGGGATTAAAATTGTTAGCCAGGTCTGTCTGCACAACCGAGGAAAAATATTTAGAAGATCAAAAACTGCTGAAGATCACCAAAAGCAAGGTCACCAAAGATTTCCCAAATCTGGGAGGTCAGGGGTTGTTTCTCTGGCATCATCAATGGGGGACTGAGGTGGGAGAAAATGAGGGGCATAATGACTGCAGCTTTGTTTGCTGCAGAAAGTGAAGGTGGGGGAGCCTGTGTAGACTACAAGGGGAAAAATGTTTTGTACACAAGGTGAAAAAAACACCTTTTAGCAGTTCTTTCTTTTGTTTGTCCTTCCCATTGAAAAATCCCTCTTGCTGTTTGTGGTGGGCTTCCTGGCCTCCCATTATGTAACCATGGTAAGAATGAAGCTATCAAGGGAATAGGAGGTCTCTTCCATTCAATGGATAACTTTATTTTGGTAGATCGAATAAAATAGCAATGCTTTAAAAAGAAAGAAATCTCCCTAAAAATCACTGCATGCCTTTGTACATCTGCAACATCAGCTGATGGGAGGTATAGGTAAATCTCCTAGAAAAAGAGCTTTGTGAATAATATGTAAGTCCATAGTCCACCATCAACCAGTTCCTCTGTGAAACAGGTGCCCTCTACTTAACTAAGCCAATAATCCACAATTAATTGCTAACAATGGAGAGATTCATACCAATGTGTGAGACAAATCACCAGCAAAATAGTCTAAAAAATAAATAGAAACCAGAATGATCAACCTGATTATATTCAGGACTGATCAGGGGTTGTTTGGACACGTTACAGGAGTTACAATAGAGATTTAAAGAAAAAAGGGGAGATGAAGAACTTTCAGAGAAATACATGTATGTATGTATGTAATTTGCCACTTCATTTAGCAGATACTGCAAAATTTTCAAGAACAGAAGTGTTTAAAAGAAATGACAGGATTCAACTGTCAAAAGCATGTACTTTATGTAGTCCTAATATATATGTAATAAAGCATAAATATGCCTTACAATGCTGGAGATAAAGTTCCTGTTTTCTGTTTAATCTTTGCCAAAATCCCTTTAATAGTGTTATTTTTGAAAAAGAAAAAATATAATGCAACTTAACCCCATGGAGTATCTTTAGGCCAAAATATTGTGCTTGACTTATACACTATTATCCAGTTTTTCTGCAGTAACTGACAAGTGCCAAATGCTCTATCAGTCTGGAACTGACGGTGGTTTTGCCACAGGGTTTCCCAGACTGCTTGCTCTGCATAGCTGAGAATGAAAGGATTAAGTGATCATGACTAGGTGGAAATGTTAACCTTCTTCATGCCAGATCAATTACATGACTCATCAGAAGAATCAGCACATATCACATGTATGATGCTTTAGCAAAACCCACACCAAAACTAATTTCTAAATTCATGATGCATTCCTTGGCTCTACCATTTTCAAGCAGTAGGAGGTTTTTTGCCCTGGTGCAATAAGAATTCACAAGATGGTAGTACAGTATTAGATACTGTTCACATAGAAGGAAAGACAATCTATGTGGAGGAGAGGAATATGGTGCTGCTACCTATTCTTGTAGATCTTTAGCAGTTTTCTATATTGCAACCAGGTAAGTAATGTTAGGGATGAATAAACCCCTAGGAATAAAATTAGACCTAGACTAACTTCCCTTAGAAATTCTTTAAAAACTCATGAGGTTACACATGAGGCAAACTTTTTTTCCTTTTCCAGTTGCTATGTGCCTTTGTCCCTTCAAACTCTGTGGAAAATGTCAAAACTTTTGAAAACTTAGTTTTGAAAGATCTCCAAACAGTTCAAATCCACTTTTTAACCTAACTAAAATCCACTTTTTAATCTAACTAAATTTTATCTAACAAAAACTTTTCTCAACCATAAGTAATGGAGTTTAGGAAGCATCCTATGTGTAGGTTATGAAAGTCTACAGATAAATTAGCTTTGCATTGCTGGCTATTATATTTTTGTGTTTATAGCACAATTAAATATAGGTGATTATATTAAAAATGCTCTAAAAGTCACTTCTCATAACAAAGGGAAAAAAATTTGCATGGAATATTGGAGAATTTTTGTGTAAAAATTCTTGGATTTCCAATGTATTTCAAATTTTCAATCTTTTGAACTGAGCTGCTTGGTGAGCCTCAAATACCATCTAGACCTGTCATTTTCATACTCTTTTCAGGGTCTGGTTTGGTCGCAGTTGGAAGCAGATAATGGCATTACATGGCTCTTGTTTTGGTCTAGCATGGCTGGATTTTACAGTCTTAGATATGGTACTGCTTGGTAATTCTAATAAAATGTGATCATTTGTTGGTTTTAATGTAGATGGATATTTCCTAGAGTGGAAAAAATAGAAAGAGTAGGATTTCATTTTTTCTTCTTTTTTCTTTCTTTTCCTCTCTCTCTCTCTCTCTTTTTTTTTAACAGATGTACTCACTCAATAGATATCCAACCAGAATATGCATGGAAAGGATACCCACTCCTATAAATTATGACCCCTCACTCTAATTATGTTAATATATTTTATGCTGTCAAAATAATGACAAAGTAGAAATGTAGATCTGAAATATTAGAAAAATGCTAGTAAGAAAATAGAACCAACAAAATCAGAAAGTAAAAAATAAAAGGCCAGTAAATTAAAAGGAAGCTTGCATTCCTTGAATTACACAAAATACTACAAAGACATGATGATAGTAAGACATGAAAGAATCTCTACTGAACAGCAAAAGAAACAATGGAAACAGCTAAGAAATCTAAATAGAGTTCATGGCACTGATACCAGAATAAACACAGAGAAGGAAGAAGAAAACTTTCAAGAAAAGACAACTGCATTTGCATTAGCAAATCAGAAATCAGAAAATGTAAATACTAATAAAATTCAACCTACCCAAACTTCATTTGGTAGTGAGGAAAGATAACAGTCTTGTTTTTCAAGTTGTATTGTTTATTTCTGCACAAAAAGCATAATACCATAGGCATGGGAAATGATATTACAATGTGACTGGGCAGCACCTCTTCAGGCAGATGTAAATGTTTCAGTAGGGTATTACACTGTGAGCTGGGGAGCTATTTTAAATTCTTCTGATAAAGAACAACCTCAGAACTGAACAGCTGCTTATCAGCCAGGTTGTTCTCAGATGCAAATTACCAAATCATATCACTGCAGTAATGTGATACTGCATTAAAAATACTGCAATTGCTCCACAAGTATGTGCTGATGTAGCACTGCATTTGAAGTAAAATCACATTAGATGGAACGTTGCAGCAATGTGAAGCAACATATATTAGGTTATGCATTAGCTTAAAGACTTCATTAAAATCATACTGCCATGAGGACTATGCTGATTATATTCATATGAGCCGTTTATTTGGATTTTGTTTCTTAACTAATCCTTATAGAAAATCTCTTCAGCTAGTCTTGGAAGAGGGTGTGAGTAAAATTCATCTGCAAGCTATAAGAGAGGCTAGGCTATTTCAGAGAAACCTAAGTCCTTGTGACATTTAAAATTGTTCTCAGAGTCTGAATAACCACTTCCCACGAAGGAAAAACTCTTGGGAAACTCTTTTTTTTCCTCTGTCATAGTGTGATTCCATTCAGTGCATGGTGCAAGCACAAATGCAAGCACGAACCTGTAGGCTCTGGATTCCATGTTCACCTACAAGTCACAGAGGCACTTAGCACAGTACAATATAAATGGGCAGATAAGTCCTTATTTTGCCATATAGATTAAAGTAAACACTCCTGATAGAAGCTGAAGTTCAGATCTTTTATTGAACTTAAGAAACTTAAGTGTGCAGTCTTCATGTGGAATCAAATTCAACGCCTGACATATATTCAATCTTAGTTCAGATCTAGTTATTTTTGTTGGCAGAAGAATTGGTGCTGAAATCATAACACATTCCAGTTTTCTCATTCTATTCCAGTTTAGTGTGTGGATTATCTAAAAGAATGTCGAATACAGTTCAGCAAAAGTTAATGGGTCAACCAACAATATCCCTGAAACTTCACTAGTCAAAACTCAAAACTGTGTTTCAAACTAACTTTTGTGAATGCCTGAGGTACTGAGACACTAGTTTATTTGTTTAGGCAATAATTGTCCTCTGCCTCCAGAGAAGCCCTAAAATTGCTTCTATGTTTAGAATGAAGATTGGTCTGTTAAGGCTGCTTGTCACAAAGTTTCACCTCTTTTTAGAACTGTTTATTCCCACTACCCTATTTTCCAATTTAGTCCATTATGGAGTTTGATTGATGTATCTGCCTGACACAATATAGCAAGAACACTGGAATTCTTTATCAGATGCCTTAGGCAGTACAATTACTACTTAAGGGTTACAGTGACATTGTTTGTTAAAGGTTTATTGCCCGGCTTTCAGAACAAACATTATTATTTGTAGCTATTGGGTTTTTTACTGTCTCAATTTGGGGGGGAAAGGACTGTGTGAAAATACATTAATGTAAAAAGTGCTTAGAGACTCTTGTCCCTTGGCAGACACATCACATTTTGCTGGAAGTTACTGCTGTTAGTGACATTCATGTATAGAGGTGCAATAGAAAAATAGTTTCTGGTCTTGTTCAATCGACTAGAATAAGGAATGATTAGCCTCTTCAGTGATGGAAAATCGGGTATTACTGCTTAATAGCCAGTACTACAACAGATACTCTCTGTACAAGGGGCGAGTCAGAGCATCTACAGCCACACCCTCACTCCTTTCAGAAACTGTTTTTCAGTCCCTATTTCCTCTCCCTGTCCCTCTCACTAAACAGCACTCTACCTCACATGCTCTCCTCAGTCTCTATTTCCATAATAAAGTGGGCCCTTTGGCCTTAAAATAAGTTCCCATATTCTGCATGTTCATCTTTTTTCCTATCCATCAGAAGTGTTCCAGTTTTCATGGGGGGCACACAGATCTTGAAATTTGTGTCCTACAATTTCATAATAGACTTCTTTGCTGAAATAACTGAAAAGATACTAAAAGATCAAATTGTTTAGACTCAGATACTAAACTTTCTTCATGTTTCTCGAGACTTTCAATTTGGTGGGACTTGCACCAACATTTCATATTGGACTTCATATGGTCCAGCTTGTATTTCCACATTTGGTACCTTTTGTAGCCAAGTAATCCAACAGAGGTCTACTTCATTTGGTATCTCATCTGGTCTGGCCAACACAAACAGGTATAGAATTCTGCTCAGAAAAAGAAATTTAACTTGGCCCTTGTCAAAACCTCTCCAAATTCCCTCTCTTCCCCCACTACAACTAAACACTCAGTGAACATAAAGAAAAGCTTGAACCTTCTCTATCTGCTGAATTTGCAGAAATAAAAGTGATGATCATTCTGTCACCTGAAGTAAATCAGCATGGTTTGCTCGGAGGCATTAGAGCCTCACTAAGGTGATACCAATAGCAGCTAGAGTTGATCTCTGCAATTGCGAGATAGTTTTCAAATCATATCCACAGGTTATAAAAATCTGTAGTGTCTTTTCTGTTGTCACCTTAATCTTTCTCCTGCCATCTGACCATTCCAACCCAGTCAATGTGGAAACCTCCCAACTGGAATCACTGAGATCAAAGGGCATGCTATTGCCAAAAGATCTTTGTTAACAGAACATCAAGATATGTTGTTCTACAATTCCAGCTCTAGGTGGCTGAACCTTTTAAGGCTTTCCAAGAAGCCTGAATTTCTATATACATCAATGGAAACAATTGACATGTACCTGAGGTCTCATAGGTAGCTTAGTGTCTCTGTTCATAGCTCAAACAAAAGGCACATTTTGAACAAGAGGGCCTTGATTGCTAACACTGGGACTTGTAGAAAATGTTACTGTTGCTGAGTAAGGTTCGTCAGAATTTACTTTTCCTTCTAGATTCAACCCCTATAAGGAAAGCTACTAGAACAACAGCAGAAGGGAAACTGTGCAAAAGATGCAAATGTCTGTTAAGGGTACTAAATTTTATGCAAATTCATTTATCTTTGTGGATTTATTTCTGGAACACTATGCTAAACATTTCAAGCCAAGTTTTTACTAGGAAACACCTTCAGATTAAATGTACCAACTTCATAAGTATTCTCAGCTGACTTTATGTCGCGTTCTCTCCAAAAAAACATATTTTGTTAGGGACGTGTAAAAGCATTCATTAATTTATCTACGTATCAAAGTTAAAATGGAAATTCTGTCTAATTTGCAATCACAGAATCAAAGAATATCCTGATTTAGAAGGGACCCATTAGGATCACTAAAATGCAACTCCTGGCCCTGCACAGGCCAGCCCCAAGAATCACACCATGTGCCTGAGAGTGCTGTCCAAATGCTTCTTGGTGCTGCAACCACTTCCCTGGGAACAGAATATTTCTGTGCAAATTCTAAAATTACATCAGATCCAATGCACTATAATCCCATTTTAGGTAAAACTGTCTTTTTATATGTAGTTCCTTATTCTAACATTGCTTCATTCTCTAACATAGCAAGACATTTTATGTATAGGTTACATGGAAATTTTGTGCCTTGAAAATATTTTCATTTAACCTTGAAGAAAAGCTAATAAAGCTAATATATAGTCTTGTGCGTTCTACAAGCATTTATATTCTAGTTCAGATTAATTTGCTGTAGGTGCTGAACATATGTAAATATATTATTTGTCTAAATTTTTGTAATTATAAAAGTGCAACAAAAATTTAAATTGACGTAAAACCGTGTCAATTATGATCTAGCCAAATATGCTAGACATCTAGATAGATTTGTCTTCTACTGGCAAGAAAAGCCTGACAACAGCACATTTAAGACAGCTACAGGAGATATGACATGGGCAGTTTTTAAAATCAGGACTTTGATGTTTCTTTAAATTTCCGGTAAAAACTGGTGGACTTCTGCCTGTAATTATACGAACTTCTGAAAGACTTCACATTAGATAAATGCAGAGTTTAGATTCTTGATGTACCATTTAGACTCTTTATGGATTCAGTTTGTGATCCCTCAGCTCATCTTCAACTGCCCGTCCCTTCATAAACACCGATCTTCAAAGGACTGTTTTGAAATAAGGATTATTTGACTTTGGGTTCTGCTTCTGTTCAAGTGAGGGGTCATCTTTTGACCTTGCCCACATTTTAGTGAAACTCATATTCTGTTCTTTCTAAAGAGATAATAATCGCATCCTGCTAAGAACAGCTCAATTTTTCAGCTTGAAGTAAAGAACATGATAATACTGTTTCACTTGGTACAGTCTCCTCTTTCTTTCATTTCAATTGCCATTTATCAACGTCTCAAAGTACTACAATTCAGTTTATTTGTGTTATTAAGACTCCTTCCATGTAGATTAGGATAATAAATTTTAGATGATCTGTTTTCAGAAGCAGAGATATTGCTGCCTAAATCTAACAGGGAGGAGAACCCTTGTAAAAAAAAAGGAGAAACTTGTTTTAAAAGGTCCTTTGTTTTAAGTGCTGGCATAGTTATTAAAAAGGTTGAATTTATGTTCTTCCAATTTTCTTAGATATATTAAAACTTTATAAATGAAGCTCAACAGGTTTCCAGGCATTCATCTATTTGTTTGTTGAGACTGTTGTATACCATTCAGCAAAGAAAGCACCATTTCTTTCTTAGCTGTTAATATCCTTCTGCTTTCTGAATTCACAGAAGAACTGAAAGTGGTTTGCTTTTACTTTTTGTATTATTTTCGTTAAGATTAATGTGTGTGTGTGTGTGTCTATGTTCATGCTAGAATGATAGTTACTGTATTAATCATATAGTTGTTGAAACTGTTATTAGCCAATACAGTAGGATATTAGAGTACAGTTAATACACATGTAGCCACTGTGAGATTTGGTTTTGCTTTTCAACTATTGCTAAGCCTTTAATTAAATCAAGATTTGTGCCCTTGAAAAATTATCCCTACAACAGATTTCTTGGCAAAAAAACCTCACCATGGAAAAAAAATTAAAGGTGATTATCTGTTCTTTTAATTTCATTGCTTTGCTAAAGAGGAAAACAGAGTTTTCAGCAGAATTTTGAAGAGTGGAAAACAGTTTCCAACCTTTCTCTGACTCCCCTTTAGGTCAAAAAGAAGTCTGCTCCTCTGCCATGGTGGATAAAATGATGGCAAAGGAACCCAAAATAGAAATGTTCACTAGTTCTTGGCAAGAAAATTGGAGGTTACAATGTTCCCGATGGTGGGACTAGTGTATAAGGTACGCATAGTATATATACATATAGTATAGAAAGTCCTCATCTTTCCCTCACTTCCGGGGTAGTTTATGTCTACTGATTCCTTTTCCTTTCCAAGGACCAAAGGCAAGTGGATGTTCCTATGTGACATAAGATACAAATACATTCTTTGACCAGAATGTTTTCTGAGCCTTTGGAAATCAAGAAGATTAATCTAGTTTTTGAACAGTTTTCATAAAGTAGCTCTCATATACAAACTTTGCCTTAGTTTTACATCAGTGTTGCCTTCATTATGGCTTAAACTAAACAAATCAGAGGTAGAACCTTTTTGAGCTTCACACTCTAGCCAAACACATATACATATTGAATTTTCTCTTTAAGGCCCATGGAGACATTTCTTTATCTGCACTCTGTCCTGGCCATCTCTGTAGTCTATTAGAAATGAATGGATTACCTTGACAACAGCCACCTGAACTGGTAAGCTTTTCCTTGTAATTTGTTCTTTTTTGGTTCGGAATTACAGGTTAGGGTCAAGCCATTCTGAGGCCAGAGTAGACTGTAAAGAACACCCCCAATGGATTAGTCCTAATTTATTTGACCCAGGTGTTCCTGTAATTGTGACACACTGAAAAATTTCACAGTGCTTTAATGGCCCTTAAACTTACATTTCCACCTGCTCTTTCTGGCAGTGTGGTATTGCTCACGTTCCTTATGTTCCTTTGTTTATTTAGGTGTGTTTCTTTGTTTCTGTATCTAATTTAGCACATTTTAAAAAAGAGGTAATAGTAAAATTTAAAAGGCTGGTAGTGAGAGTTTCTCACATTACCACCACATGCACTACTAACACACAGGTGTTCACCAGAGGAACAGGTAAAGTACGGTGTGAATGATACCCATAATGAATGTTTCCCCAGATGCAATTAAACATCTGTTATATACACTATGTAGCTCATTTCTCTCCTGCATCACTATCAGAACAGGTTAAAAGAGAACCCCTTAGGGAGGTCCCTAAAACTTGTGTATATCCACCCATGTCTCTTGTTGGGATGAAAGACCACCTCATTTCACTGAACAACCTTACATCTGTGAACTTCAGCAGTAAGATTTTCAACATCTGATGCTAGAACCTGTTAGAGTTATTCTGTGATCTATGCTCCAGAAGACAGCAGTTCTGCCACATTTTGAAGACTGTTCAAGCAGTCCATAATATGGTTGATGTGAACAATGACTCTTCCACCAGGAAAGTGGGGAAAGAAACCAGGCATAAAAATATTCAGAAACGGAAGAGGGAAGGGTAGCAAGCCGAAGTCTAAAACACCCACATCAAAATGCTTTTCCATAATGACTGAGAACCAAAGGGCCTGGAAGAATTTGCTAGTCAGTGTCTCACTGAATAATGTTGCCAAAAATAAGTCTCTGTGTAGTCTGACAACTGCTTGCAGCTGGCACATGCTAGAACATGTTCATTTGTAACTCTGTACTTGTTACTGCCCCAAAATAGTAAAAAAAAGTATCAGGATTATCATCTTACAGAGTTTCAAATACACATCAACTTATCTACTCTATCCATTAAGCCCAACTTGGATACTATACGATAAACCACGCTCTAACTAGTGCTTGATTCTTGCTTCAAACTGACCTTGGCTGTACTTATAAGCTTTTCTTTTGCATTCTAGCCTCCCTGCTTTCAGCAGTAGATACTGCCCGTGCCATGCTTTTCACGTGTAGCCAGTATTATACATTAACTTTTAAACCTTGTTTCCATTGTGCTATCCCAAATAACTTCATTTTTCATCTTTCATTTTTCAGAAAATGCCTTCCTTCTTCCTTCAACTGTCTTCAGTTCAGCTGCTTACAGTTCATGAGGAGTCATTGGCACTTGATGCTGTTAAATGTATGTAAGAATTTGCTTACAACCTCACCACTGCTGCATTTCAACACTGTAACGATTTATTACTTTACTGAATTTCATCTGCTTTGTCATCTTGGCATTTATGAGTCTGAATTGACCGATGTCCAATGTCATAAAGAGCACTAAGCATGGGTCAACATGTCTGACACGCACGTTTTTATCAGTGGGCTAAGGAGTTTAACTCTAGATCATCCAAAGTCATGTCTTCCAATTCATCTAACCTACTTAGCATCCAGTTCAAGAACGTGTTGAAAAGTGACCATGATTACCTCCTTATTTCATGCTGAACACTGACCTGAAGCTTTTGTTTAATGTCTGTCACTATTTGCTATACAGTACACATAACTTCTATAAATGTTATTGTTCCCTGACTCTTACTGCTGTGTGTTTTTTCCCTGTTATCCATCACGGGCTCCTCCTAGAGGAGTCTTTCTAAAATTAATGAAAGTATCTTCTAGTCCTATTTTCTTTCTTCTCTCTCTTCCCCTCCCCTCAATTTTTGCTGAAGTTGACATTCTGGCTTGTGTCCAGAAATTACATGTATTTTTCCAACAAGTTCATATCAGTTTGGTGTTTTGATCTTGTAGCTTTCTGAAAGAGGTAGTGGAAAAAACACTGAATGAGACAAAACAAATGTAGAGATCTGCAAGTGAAAATGCTACAAATTTATTTTTTAATTCCTCACTTATGGTTACTTCCTATTAACATAACATATGCCATCACCTGCAGTTTCATAAATGGAACTGCAGTAGAGCAGATTCTATCTATGTCTAAAAAATAAAATACCAACAGCATTTGGGTACACAACAGCACAAGGTACAGGCCCAAACTTCTTTTAGCATCAGGTTTGTGTTGAGTTTTTTCTCTGGTTTTGCAGTGAGCCAACCTGAACTTATGTGATAGACAATAAAAGATACTAAGAAAGTCATTACATAGTAGGAAGCCTGAAATGTCTTCAAACTGCACACGTGACAACTATCCCACAATTTTTCATATCAAGGAAAAGCAGTTGGTAGAAGGGAAGCCTGTGAAAACTACAAGACTGCATTAAACACCAGTCCCATTCTCTGCTTCATGGAACAACTTTAGATTCTAGCGCTGAACACAGAGAAAGAAGAGTTGAATTTAGGACATATTCCCTAGATAGTTATTGTCCCCTTTTAAGATACTGCATTTGAGTAGCTTGGCAAGTAACACAGCACTGTTGGAGCAGAGTACATGGGTTGCTACTGAGGGTTCAATGCAAGTAATACATCCATTTCAGGATCTTCTATCACTTTATGAGGCTGAAAGCTGATGTACTTCTCTGGCTACCCATTTGAAGCTAGTGCATCTTCCAGAGTTCATTTTACCTGAAAGAAACCTAGCTCAGGCTGCTCTGAGACCACCTTGGAGAGCCAGGCAGAGCTCTGGGCAAGGGAAGGTTCTGGAAAGTTATGCTAAAATGTGTCCTTAATCCAGTTTATTGCATCAGTACAGACACCTCCAAGGAAAAGTGAAAGCTAAAAACCCATGATAGAAATCAAAAGAGAAGAGCAAAATATGAAGACTGAAGACAGGCAAAAGGACAAATATATTGACCATGGGGCTAGGAATTTAAGTATTTCGATAGTCAGAATTCACAAGAGTTCTTGGTTGGTTGTTCTTTTTTTGGAGAAAGTTATATCCTTCAAATAATTAGATGTCTTGTGAAAGTTTCTTATCTCCTTCTATTTTTGTAAGAGAATACATAAACTATGCAACAGACATGGAAGTGAAAAATCATTTTTAGCTGTGGTAATTTTCCCTTTCATTGGAACCTTCCTATATTTCCTCTTGTAAGCCTATTGTTTTAGGGTAAAATGGGAAAGAGGGAGAAAAAAGTAGAAGGCAGAAAAATAAAAGTGTATTTTAGGGTGGGAAAAATGTAAGCAAAACAAATTTCCGTAGAATGAAGCTAGGATTTTTCCCTTAAAAATGTTAGATACTGTCGCTATGTTGAAACAACTGTTTCCATATTTTTACCAGTTTGGACTGGTCAAGTTTTTATACAGTGTTTGTTTGCAGGTGGGTGATAAGAGAGAGGGAGATTATATCTTATTGACATTTTTCCACATTTTTGTTCATTTTTTAATACTCTTAAGAAAGTCTTCACAGAGCTTATTTTCAAGTGAACAGAAAACATTTTGTATTAGTAAATGACATGCTGGAAACCTAAATCGGCTTCAATTATAGCTTCAGCAGTACTTCAGTAGCAATTGGGTATTTTCATTTTTACATAAATATTTTATATTTTCTTTTAATATTTTCACAATCAGGCTGGCATATATCACTATGCCTAATGCCTTAGATTTTTGTCCTTTAAACAGTACCATCTTCTCTGACATATTATATCTATTATTTAGAAGTGTAGGAACCATTTAGTGACACATAATTTCACGGGACAGAGTTAGGGAAAGGTTTACAATTTTAGTGTTGGATTCATAAACTTCTGTATGGCTAACACTATAATCACCCTGACAATCCATTTGCTTTTGCTTTAGAATAGCTACATATTCTCACATGTAAATAAGTATGTATCAGCTTATGCTATATGTGCAAAATGGTGTGCTCACCTTGTTGACTTTGTATCTCTCACTGCTGTATTTGCTATCTGTCTGTTAAAATATCACAGAATTGAAAATCAAGAATTCATGAGGAAAATAAACCTCGTTCTCACAACTCCCAAGGAGCATTAGCACTCCTAGAGTTTTAAATAGTTGTGTTCTTAAGCATAAGCAAATTATCTAAGGTCACTTTTGCAATGTGTCAAATGTTCTCCCCACGTTATTGTCATGCATGCTGCTGAGCAAGTCTGGCTTCATGACGAGGCAGTATGGAAAAGAATTCCTTTAAAAAAGAAAGAAATTAAATTTCTGCAGTTTCTAAAACTTTGGTACTGCTGCACAAGTCTCCCATATATACTATGCATTTGTATGATATCGTTTAACATAACTAATTGCCAATTTAGACCAAAGAGCTGCCTCCCCTCACAAATTATTATTCATATGTATAATTTGCTTGTACTTGTATCTGGGAGAGCTATTAAGATATGTTCTTTTTACTTTACAATTCAAAGAAAGAAAAGAGAAGCTCACAGTCCATGCACACATACAGTCCCAGAGCTTGGCAGAAATTACCATTATCCTGCACCATGTATAAAGCTTTCACTGAGAGGTCCCTTCATCCAGTAAATGAAGATGAATGCTTATTAGGAAAAAAAGGGCTTGCTGTGATCAACTTCCCAAAAATAATCAGAGTGAGGCACGCAACCTGAACATTAGGGCTCTTAATGGCTGCTTTGGAGTGAACTGAGGAAGGCTAAGGATCCTTGGCTGCTTACACTGAGTCATAACTTTTTAAACAAGGCCCTAAGTCAGAGCTATCAGTCCTGTGGTGCTGTTTTCCTGGCTCAAGATAAGCCTGTCTCTTTCTATCCCAGGCTAGGGCCTGTGATTTAACATAGCAATGACAGCAATTGCTAGCCCCAAAAACATCCTCAGCAACTCTCATCTAATACAAATCACTTATTCTTTGTGAAAGATGAGTGAGTCATGCAAGTAACAGACGGCACATTAAGAGTACATTGTTAAAGTGTGCTTTAATTAGTTATGTGGCATATAATGATGTGGGGTCAAATAATAATTTAATTTTTGTACACTATCCTTTTTTTGTACATTACCAGTGGACCACCCTCTATGATGAAGGAACTCTCAATAACATACAGGATACTTAACAGGATACTTACTACAGAACATGAGGAAATTCTTTATTCTTTTGCCACAATAGTTCTTTACGTGTTTTTAAAGTCCTTTTTGTGTTATATAAGTTTTGACTTTGAAAGCTGTGGCACAAAACTTTGTAAAATATCATTGGAAAAAAGAAAACAGATGCAAACCCCATGTCATAAAATTAAATGAGCTTTTTAGACAAAATATAACATACCACTTAGCTATTAATTTTTACTTCTACATCTTAAAAGCCTAAGGCTAACCCTTTATATATCTCTAAACATAGCAAAATTGGTTCCTGAAAGAAAAGCCTTTGGTTTATTTTTGTTATATCAAATAATGCAATACTGCACAAATTTAAAAAAATCTGACACCACCACCAAACAAAAAAAACCTCTGAAGTGACTCCATCTATAAGATGGATTTACTTTAAATAGTTAATACAGTAGCACATAAGGAAGAGCATTTTGCAAAAACTGCAAATAACTTCCTCATAAAATAAAACTGCAAGCATAAAAGTAAGAAATAAATTCTAATGTTTAGCTCTTCAGATTTTGAGCTGAAGTCCTCTCCATGAACACAGGATTATTACCTTATAATCAGAACAAAATTACAGATCAGCCTACTGAAATCAGGGGATTATACCTGTGATGCCAACAAAATTAGGGGTTTTTACACATCATTTATTCGGCTGTTTATATTAACTTTATTCGCAGCATTTTAATATTTGTTGAAGAGCAATGACACAAGTACTTGGAGATAAACCTGCAAATGTGTTCATTTCAGCTTCCATATTAGACAAATTTAAAGGTACAAGCAGATGTGTACACACTCATACATTTTGTACAGTATTGCTCCAGCCCATACTAGGACAGCCATACAGGTGACATCCCTGCGACCCTGAAGAGAACTTGTGGCTTGAGTTGAACCCTGCAAAGATGCAAGGAGTCACTCCCTGTAGCACCAATTACAGGAACTGGGTCCTGGGGAAAAAGAACCAATCATCATTATTATAGCTCCCTAGGAAATGAAGTCTCACACTTGGTTATTCTTATCAGTGACCATCAGTGTCAGTGGTGAGACTGTGCAGAGATTGACAAGATGTCCTCAGAAGGGTTCTAGAAGATGGAAATTAAGAAATTATAACAGTTCTGAAGGATGGGGAGGTTTCTTCCCCCAGAGAATGTGGCAGGCTTCGCTTCTTTCCAATGTAAATTTTATGGAGCACATTTCTTTTTCATCTCATTTAATCTTTTGTGAGCTGTCTCTTTGACCGATGACTACATTTGAAAGTCTCTCCAATATTCAGACCCAGCACAGTCACGGTGAAAAGATGAATACTGACACTGCCAACATGGAAATCCCACTCCTGCCATAGTAACCTCACATATATTTCTCTCATGTACAAAGTTTGTCTTCTACACTCTTATCATCCTACTGGACTAACAGTATAGAGTTGAATTTCTTTACAAATCATCTCGGATTCTCAAACTGTCACCCTATGTATCTTAATATGTGAAAGCAATACAGAAGCTTCTTACCTCCTACATGCTATTCTGTAATTGTTGCCACTGTGCCAACAGATCCATTTGAGTATTAGTCTTGACACATAGACCACTTCATAATCTTAAATGTAATTATTTGATTGATTGCTCCTTATATCTCCCCCTAAATGTGATACTATCAAGATCTGGTGATAGGAATTTTCTCTTCACAAGAACTATGAAGCTGGGACCAAGACTTTCACATACTGTACTTTTTCTGTCAGTCCTTTGGGTAATTCCTGCAGCAGACATTGAGGCAGTTCATTCATTTACAAAGACCCAGAGATATGATTATAACACATATACCTGGTACCAGCTTACCAGATGTGATTAATTTTTTCATTAAAAACTAAGAATGATATTATCATGAAGGTTTCTGACAACACTGCTTGACTTATGGATCTCCATCCCAACTAAACATCCACTACAGCTAGGGTTTGAGGGTCAACAAGGCTGTTTTGTAGCATGCACAATACTTGAGTTAGAACTTTAAAAGTTCAACATTCCAGTATCATCATTAATGTTTTTTATCATTGCTGACATGAACTAATGAAGTACTAAACTAGACTTGTACTAATTCATATTAATCAAATTGTCAGTTTGTACTGCTTATCCTGTCTCCCATTTGATTTATAGGTCTCATAATTTTCTTCATTCATAAATTAAGACATATCAGTAGCATATTAAAACAGAACTAAAAGTCAACTGGATAAATTCTTTAAAGTACTCTTTGTCATGATCTATTTTGTAATTTTAGTTAAAGAAAAGCCACCTTCAAAGTCTCACTCTGAGCAGTCAAAATAGAGAAATCAGTTTAAATGTTAAAGTGGCATTAAGGAGGTTTGGTCCATCCTTCACCCAGGTATTCCCTTGCTGGAATTTGGAACACCCAAAATCCTGGTCCCTAGAGGCTTGTGATATGGTCTTGCAGGCACATTAATGGATAGTAAATATAATTTAAGTCTTCTGAATATTTTACGTAACATGTAGTTACAAGACTAGAGTAAAGTTTAAGGTTGATATTCATACCAGTAACTTACAATGCCTAATAAGCCTCCTTTTTCTTTGCAGATGGGCATACTATTTTTCCAGATAGTCATTCAAAGCAGAGCCCTAATTTATTGACCCACAGTTAAATTTGGAAAGAGCCTAACTTTGTTCACTGAGTATAAGGGAGGCTGGCCTCTTAGATTCCTAAGGACAGAATATCCGTTATGTGAAATATTACATATAGAAGAATCATATCATAGAGAATAAGACCACTGCTAAATGGTAGGGAAATTATTATGTAAAAATCCTATGAAGTTTGAATTCATGGATGAATGTGGACTCTGGTTGTTGGGATGTTGGATCTTGTAGACTTGCTATTAATAAATATTTCATTAGTATGTTGTAAACACACTTTTGGTTCTCAACAAGACTGTTCTGAATACTTTTTCAAAGCATGTGGTGAGGCCAGTGGCACAATTTCAAGTCAATACATCACTCAGGAGTACTGAAAGAGACCTCTTATTCTATTATTACTCTCAAATTACACTACCCCAAAAGTTAGCTAATTAGCAGCCAAGTATGACAGTTCCATCCTGTGATGGTTTCCTGTCTGTGAAAGGATATCAGTTTAAGTACTGGTTGCTAAGATTTAGTATTGTATATCACAGAAGTGGGCTTCAAGGCACTTGCAGATTGTCTTCTTGAGAACTCTAAGTGTTTTGCTGAATATGTTCCAAAGAGCCTGACTTTTCAAAAAATGTGAACACTTAACACACTTGGCTTTAACACATGCAGCAGTTTTTGTAGCTTCATGATAATTATTTATGTTGGTAAGAGAAAAGCTGGATGACTAAACTCAATATAAAATTAAAACTGACACAAGAACAAGACACAAGCAAAATCCAACGTAGTCTGCTTTTTTAGGCTGGAAATTCTATCCACGTGGTATTGAAGGAGAAAGAGCAAAGGATGGTGGTATGAAAGAAGATTTTGAAGGAACATACAGAATAATTAGATTAAATTATTTTAAAGAAAGTAGTAGCTACATGAGAGAAATGGAAATTAGGTGGCAAGAACTACAGCCTAGGAATGATAGTGATAAGAGAAGGTAAATATTTCAGGAAGATTCCAAATAGTACAGATTGTTTTTGCCTACCTGGCTTTGTTGGAAAGATGACTGCACTGTTGTTTGATGCTGAGCAATAGCTTTTGCACTTTGTCAACAGTGTAAACAAAAATGGATATTTTTACATGAATATGCAAGATGTAGCAGGTAACGAAAAATCATCATCTTTACTGTGAATAAAGTCGTATCAACTACATCAAATTGCAACACTGAGTTGTGATTAAGTTTAAGAACAATCAACAAGTTTTTCTAGCCAGTGCATTTGGAAAATGGAATTAACTTTTAAACAAAGATTAGTTGAACATAAATTATACCGTTTCCTTGCCTTCTCATCACAGATGGTGCTCCCTGTATTTTATTTATGCAATTATGCAATTTACATTTCCAGAAAAATTCATCCAAATTTTGTCCACTGTATAAAAAATTAGTTTTTATTACAGTTATTTAGGTATGATAATTGTTCATTGTTTATTTTAGAATATGCAGGTTATAAAATATTCTATTAGATTTTTTTAAAAAGCAGTTAGCCACATGAATAAATAGACTTGAAGACATCTCTTATATAGGTATGTGAATCCTGATAACTTGAGTTTTATGGACATTCCTGAAAAAGTATTCTCTTTTTAGTTTACTTGACTTTTGGTTTCTCAACTGAATTAGAGCCTAAAGTAAAGTTTTCCAGCGTTATCAATTTCCTTCCAACTTTGAGTCAAAGCCACTAAAAACAGGTTTCTGTGTAATCCCATCACTTTTGCTAGATTTAGTTTATTTTTCTGATAATCTCAATTTTTTTTAACTTTACTAAACTTATTAGCTCAGATAACAGATGAAAGAGACTGTATGAGTCAGTAAAATTAGAAGTGGCTTAAAGCACAAAATTTTGAAATCTTTATATGGTCTTTCCTGTATTTTATCACTTGTTTTGCAAAAGTCCATCCTCAGTTTAACATCAGTGGCCATAAAACAGAAAATCTAAAAATGCAGATATGAATATGATACTAAAGCCTTGGAGTTTTCCCAGTTGTTTATTGGAGAATACCAAAAACAAGTTACTGAGTTTTCAAGAATTCACGTATTTTTTAAAACTTGCTTACTTTTGCATTTTTTTATAAGTACGACTAATCTTTGGGCTTCTTGGTGGACATCAGTGCTGGAAGCCCTGTTTACTCACTTTTTATTGTCTGATCATCCTAAATGTTGTTGCTGTTTTTTCAATTATTTCCCTCAAAACTTAATTTTAATAAAGCTGATCAGATACATGATTTCCTAATAGCTATCATTTAATACCATAGCACATATCTTACCTCCGGTGTCCATTAAGGCAGCTTTTCCAAAAATCATCCTGCTAGTTGTCTCTGCTAGGAAGAAGATAAGGCTTGGCAAATAGAGGTTGCCAGGAATCCTTTGAGTACGCTTAGCTGTGATCAAATCTCCAAGTGCAATTGCTTTCAATGTAAGCAAAAGGGAGATGAACTGTCCAACACAAGTGAGTGGGGCTGAATACTGGCCTCCTGTTGTGCAGTCAGACCTGATCATGTAGCTTCCTCCCCACTTACCCAGGACTGTTGAGTATTTGAAAGTCCATCCCACACAACTTGTATCAGTTACTGTCTAATGAGGATTGTCTATTCTTTACCTTTCTAACCTTTGGCCTTTATTCAAAATGGTATTTAAGCCTACTTGAATCTAGTAGTAGCCAGCTGACTACAATCAGTTTTTCCTGCCCAAAGTTTTTGGGTTAGGTTATTTTGAGACCACAGTATAATAATAAATATGAGTAATAAAAAATCATTACTATTTCATCAATCAGTAGCAGCCTAAAGAGTAAACCAATAAAATCTGTTGTTCCTGACACCTCTAATTTTTTGCTCCAGTTACTGTTTTTAAAATGTGTCATTTGTCAAGCTACTGGATAGTTCCAATTAAAGAAGCAGTCAAATAAGCTAAAGAGCTTGTTAGCTAATGTCTGACAATCAGCGATACACAAGTCTACCAAAAGCAAGTGGCTTTCATTATTTCCAGTAGAGACTGAAAGTTACAGGATTAAAGAAATTGATTCCAATTATTTAGGATCCCACTCCAAGTGCATATAATAAATCAAACCATAAGTGGCATTGGCCTCACTGAAATATAGCAATCACACTTTTACCACTGAAGAATATGTACTTAGCCATTGGCCATTTCTTTTTGCAGGGGAAATTTCAGGTATGTGGTGGAATTTCAACTGCTTATAGAAAGTCCAGCCACATGGTCATAAATAGAATTTTGTGGTGTGTAAACTTTGGATGACTAAGATTTGGTTATAAAATAACATAACACTCCATATTGGGAAATCTTTTTAAAGTTGAGTGGTTCTTTTTATTCTCTATATATCAGCCTCCTAATGGCTTTTCAACAGTTTGAGCCATTTTCTAAAATTACCACAGCTGCTTCACATTAGTTGTGGGGTTTTGTTGCTAAGAGACCTTCTGCTTGCTAAGTCTTACTAGATCCTTAAGCTAGATTTTTTTGTTGTTGATTGCATATTCACAGCAAACATTATTATGAAATGAGAGTTGGTATAACTTTTCCCTCCAAACTGGTTCAAAGGCTGCAGAAACTTTCAAACTTCTAACAGCAGAGGAATGCTGCCCCAGCCTGTTGACTAAGCAAATCATTATTCTGAAGCCTCTGGTATGTTTTGTATTGTCCCCTTCTTTTTTCTCATTGCAAGATTCATAAAGTTGAATTTTGTATTTGGTTGACTGTTTTAACAATAATCATGATTCCATTAACAACCTGTCATGGTTTTGCAAGACCT